>MU757561.1:197357-254098 GCA_026770625.1 Nicotiana glauca | reverse complement strand
ACCTCATTACTACCCAAATACTGGTAACTGCCCTGTAATATACCTCACATAATCCCACTGCAATGGTCCCCGATACCGATAGTATCACCTCACCTAGTACGAGCTGCTCAGACAACCAATCACCACAGACAATGACCAACAGTCTCACATGATGCAAAAATGCACCAATAGGCCATAACGCAAACAATATACATAAGGAAATAACTCAGGAATGGACTGCTCAACTCACACAACTAATATGGACTCTTCCCCAGAGAATAGGAATTTATCAAGCCGTTTCACAGCACACATGGCACAATCATAATATTACATGAATTGACGAACACAGAACAACATACGAAATTCCAACACCCCTCCTTGAGGAGCACTATACTGAAATGAACACATCTCACTCACATGAAGCCCATAATCCTATTTAAATCCATTCACCCACTTCAGGTCGATTATGCTCGCACTGAACTAGGCTGATAGCATTTCCTGGACCCGTAATAAGTCATTTCTTCTCATAACACGCAAGAACTACCACCATAGCCGGGACAACACCCCACAATCCACAACCAAATAAACCGAACGACTTCATATATATCTTAGATATTCTTCCAACATTTCAACTTTCTTAAGTCCCCAAAATTTGACTAACTCCCAGATTTTTCAAATATTTCGGCAGAGTCTCCCTTGTAATTGGGCCTATCCACCTGTCAGAGTAACATGAAAACAACTCCTAACAACATGTCCACAACCCAACAAGTACCACAAGTATATCAATAACACTAATCTCCGCATTACAAGCCCGACATTATCACAATGATATCTTGACATGAAACGCATCATTTGTATGATCATAACCGCATTTCTGGTCTTAATAGTTGTTCATAAATAATTCCGTCATTATCAATAAATCTCATATTAACCACCACCTCATTTCAAATTTCCACAATATTGACAACAAAATGTGAGGCATGAAGACCTCATTATTACTTACTCGGATTAATGAGTCACATTTAACGTCACCTGGGAACTCATCTCATAAGCTAAAACTCAATGTTTACAGCACGAAAATGGCTGAATATGAACATAAAATATACAAGAATTATCAAATCAACCTAACTGGCATGACTCCCTTTTAATATTATCGTACGAATTAAACTTTACAAAGGGAAACTTTAAACTCATAAATATTTACCACAAGGACCTCGTCCTTACATAACCTCCACCGCGGATTGCAGCCCGATTTAAATATTTCACATTGTGCCAACTGCAGTTTTCAATTTCCTTTCTTTCTTCTTCTTAATAAATTTCATAAACATTTTTTTCATAGCACATAACGAACCCTCGTACCGGTAGGGCATATAATTCATAAAAAAAAATTGGAATCAATTATTCTGAAATACATTAAACTCATTGTAGTGAATAATAAACATTAATTTAACACTTACCCCAAAATCCTTGGAGCCCAATTTATAGCATCCAGAATTCTCTTCAAGACCCGAATCTCACATACACACTGTATAAGTCCGAACAAACTGTGTCAAGCCATAATAATAACCCTAGATATAATCGCATAACATACTACACAACTCGTATACTCGCAACTCCATTCTCGATCACCATAACCACTCAAACCAACCCAGTACCAGTAGGAAACCCCACATTAAACAGAACCTCGCTCCAAAACCTTCGTACCACATTGATAATGAAGAAATATACAGGAACTCACAATACACAACACGTTCCCCATACCGGTAGAAAGTATCTGGTTTAAACCATGGTAGAAACCATCAAGAACACTTGGAAATCCATTTTCTCCTAATCAAGCTATCAGAACTAAATTCCTCCAATTCAACCAGGCCACGTAGGTCATCAAACTCAAGAATATTGCCATATTACTACAGCTAGTTCAACAAAAATTCTTCACAAGCTTAGGTAACACAGACCATAAAATACCTCAATTCCACTACTAAGATCACCTTCATTCTCGTGACAATCAACTCAACTTTCTCAATTAGAGTCAAATTCAAATCTCAACACATACACCCTGTTAGTAGAAAAGAAACTCTCTACTCAACATTATAAGGGACACACCTACGTAGATTATTCCGCATGAGATAACCCACCTGCTTTTCATCCAATTAATATTTTTGTATACCTTCCACCATCATACACATTACACAATCACTTAGTATTCCTGAGTCTAAACTCATACCGTAACATGAAATATACTTCACTCCAAACAGGAGACATAAAAAGATTCTTCACGCGCCCATAATTCTGGCTACATATCAAATCACAACAAGAAACGAATCACTTATTAGTTCATCTATTATTCAGCAGACTCCTTCGTAACTACCAAGTCATATAGATACGTCTCGCAGTACTAATATACTCATCACATGGATACCCAACTGCCATTCCGACTAACAAGGACAATACCGAACATATAAGTTCAAAACACTTGCTCACACAATCAGCACCTCAGTGCACAAGCCATAGGCAAGATCTNCGAGACTCTACTAAACCTGCTCGTGACTCGTGAGACCTAGTAACCTAGGCTCTAATACCAACTTGTCACGACCCAATTTCCAAACCCGGTAGTGATGGCGCCTCTCGTGAAGACAAGGCCAGCCAACTAACGAAATCGTCTCTTTAACAATTATTAAACATAAACGAATAGGTAAATACAACTTAATGACAATAATAACCAGTATTTACAATCCAACACAACCCGACCGGGGTGTAACAAGTTACGAGCATTTAAAGAAAACCTGAACACAACTACAGGGCCAATAATATGCAAGAAATAAATTCTGAAATTCTAAAGACAACGTCCGGTGCCGTGAATGCTGGCGTTCACCTTGCTCAGCTTCAATAGTAATACCTTCAATCAGCTAATAACCCACTACCGGGTGAACAATACCTGCAACTGCACGCGAGGTGCAGGGAGTAAAGTGAGTACTCCAACTCAGTGAGTAACAATAGTAAATAATAACTGAGCGGCAAGAAATCACGTAAGAGCACTCCATCATGCTATATAGGACAGTACAACATTTAGAGAAAATGGTAAAAACGTGAAAAATCCTTTAGAAATATCTGGTTCAGTTAAAAACATATTTTGAAAATCTCCTCTTCCAACAGTTAAGCAAATGAATGCATAATCAGATGGTGCAAATCCGCACATAAGTCAGCCCCTCGGGCACAGCACTCCATTAACAAATAACACCAGGGTATCTGGAAACAGTGCAAGAAATAGCGTGGATGCCAATGATATGAGAGTGCTGAATGTCATGCCACGTACTACAAACAGAAACAAATGCATGAATGCAATGCAATACAAATGACCGCTGCGGCGCGCAGCCCGATCTATTTGGGTACCCGCGCTCACTGTGGGGGTTCAGACTTCGGAGGAGCTCCTACAGCCCAAGCGCAATATCAATATCACACCGCTGCGGCGCACAGCCCGATCCATCCTCAGTCCAGAAATGCACATATAACACTGCTACAGTGCGCAGCTCGATCCATGCTCAATCTAGAAATGCACACAAGACACTAGGGCAATATTCAAGTAACAGTTCTCAGTTCAAAACGTCTGTAAGATATCATTTAAGTTTTCAAATCATGAAAAATGGCTGAATTTGCAAAACAACATTAAAACCCTAGACCGAGATCAAATAGTATGCAAAAATAATGCGAAAACAGCGATATCAATCCCTGAAGGATTCACATAGTTGGCACGAAGCCAAAACATGACAATCAGTCCAAATTATGATGATAACAAGTAGTTTCGGCCAAATACGTAGTAATTTCATCAATCGGGATGGACCAAGTCATAATCCCCAACGGTGCTCTACCCCACGCTCGCTATCCGACGTGCAAGTCACCTCAATGCAGCACTATGATGTGCAAATCCGGGGTTTCAAACCCTCAGGATATCATTTACAAGTATTACTCAGCTCGAACCAGTAAAATCTCTATCTCGCGACTCCCTTGCCACTCAAATCGGCCTCCACGCATGTCGAATCTAACCAAAATCAAAGCGAATGCATCACAACATGCCAATGGAACAATACCCAATCGAAAACAATCGAAAAATAGCAAAAATCTCGAAACTAGCAAAACCCGAGCCCCGGAATTGCTTCTCAAAAAATTTACAAAATTTACATCACCGGATTCCTCGTCTTGCCACAAGTCCGTACATATCAAATTTACCAAAATCGGAGTTCAAATGGCCCCTCAAATCTCCATTTTAACTCTCTTAAGTTTCAAGCCCTAAACCACCATTTTTGCCCATAAATTACTTGAGTTTTCAGCTCTAATCCATGTATTAGCATCATAAAATCGAGTTTTAAGTTCAAGAAACTTACCTCAAGTCATTCCCCCTTGAATCCCTCTTTAATCTCCATCAAGAAGCTCTCAAAATGACCAACCATGGAGGAAAAATGACCCAAAATTGCGGATATAAACTCACTGCCCAGAATTTTTCGGAATTACTGTTCGCACGTAAGGTACTGTTCACGCGCACGGTACTGTTCACGCGCGAGGTACTGTTCACGTGTTTAAAAAAAACAGCAACTGCCCAATAAATTGTAGCAGTTTTTATTTCACTAAAATGACTCTAACTCCGTCATATGAACTCGGAATTAGACTATTCTTGTTCCTACGAGTCACAAATAATAATACGAACACAACCCTTCAATCGAAACTTAATTCGGATCTCATTTGGCCAGTTCAATACCCATTTAGCTCGTTAAACAGTTAACTCATGTTTTGCGTCAAAAACCCAATTGCGACTTGATGAAATTCGACCAAAATTTCCAGATCAGTCCTATAATTCATTATCAAAATTTTGGAAGTCTCGAAATCAAATTTGGATCTCTAGAACTAAAAATGAACCTTTAGATCATTACATGCTTATGCTCAAAACGGCAAATATCTTCCAAAAACTCTTCCAAAAGTTATCTGAGCCTCATGGGACCCCGACCAAACATGCCAACATAGTTCATAACATTGTTCAAACCTGTTCCAATCATCAAAGCACCTCAAACAATATCAAATTACCCAAAACTCATCGAATTCAAGCCTAATTTTCTAAAAACTTCCGAAATACACTTTCGATCAAAAACCCGACCAAACCATGTCCGAATGACCTCAAATTTTGCACACATATTTCAAATCACCTAATGAAGCTACAGCAACTTCGGAATGGAATTCCGACCCTCGGATCAAAATTTATCAACCGGAATTCGTCAAAATACTAACTTTGCCTATTCAAGCTTAATTCTACACCGGTCATCACAAAAATATTTCGGACACACTCCTAAGTCCCAAATCACCTAACGAAGCTATCCGAATCATAAAATTTGCATTTCGAGCCCTATAACACATAAGTCAATATCTGGTTGATTTTTCCAACTTAAGCTTCCTTAAAAGAGACTAAGTGTCTCAAACCTTACCAAAATCATTCCGGAATAACTTCAAATTTTGCACATAAGTCACATTCGACATTACAGACTTGCCCCAACTTTTGGAATCGCATTCCGACCCCGATATCAAAATTTTCACTTCCGGTCGAATTTTCTCAAAAACCTTCAAATTTCTATATTTAGCCAAATGACTTCAAAATGACATCCGGACATCCGAATTCACTTCCAATCGCGCTCCCAACTCCAGAATCACCATACGGAGCTATTCCCATACTCGGAATCCCAAACAGACATCTATAACACTAAAATGCCTTCCAACCCAAATTTATGAAATTCTTCTAAAATACTAACTTCAACAATATATGCCGAAATGCTCACGGGTTATCCATAACCAAATCCGGACATACGCCCAAGTCTAAAATCATTATACAAACCTGCTGGAACTTTCAGATCCCGATTTCGAGGTCGTTTGCTCAAAATTCTAATCTTAGCCATTTTCTTCAACTTAAGGCTGCCGCAATGAAAATTTTCTTTCCAATTTGACTCTGATATTCCCGAAATTTAAATTTGACCATACGCACAAGTCAATATACCTAAAATTAAGCTATTCATGACTTCCAACTGTTGAACGACGCGTTAGAGCTCAAAACAACCGATCGGGTCGTTACATAATTGCACGATTATATGTTGTATTGGTTTTGATTTGAGGTATAATTGCTATGACTTGCAGAGGTTGAGATCGAGGATGAGTCGAGTAAGAGAAATTCTGGATAAGGTTTGTATTACACTCTATGGGTATATGGAAATCATAGAATGATTGAGTGGTTATTTATGAGGGATGTAATGTTCATGGAGTAGCAATTTGCTCGGTTGCTTTGAGGTCTGAATTACTTTGTAGGGTATTGGTGTGCAAATGGGTAACTAGTCGTTTGGCCCTTTTGATCAGTTTAATTGAGATTTGAGCAGATTCGATGACTCTCTAATGGATTCAAGATTTATATATAGCAATTGGGAATCTCTAGGATATGTATATGGCTAGAAACTGAGATTTACATTGGATGGTGTCGAGACCTGTGGAATTTCTATATCCTTATGGATTCTACATTTCACTGTCAGGAAGGTGAAGGAAACAACTTTAAATTCACAGAAGGTCTTTTCAGAGTGGGTATCTCGGTTGTGGTACTTTTGGGGTGATTAAGAGAGCATCCAGCGGCTTATGAGCCTTAGGGCGGTGTGGTTTTATACTAGGGACTCGGGTGGTGAGTTTTGGTTAATGATCATAATATTCTAGCAAGGAGAAGTATCGATTTGAATGTAATCCAGGAGGAACTCAAAGAATTAGGACAAGTTAGTAGTAGGTTGGATCGGCATAGTAATGGATATAATCGGTTTGGGTACTTATGATGTGGCTTGTCTCTATATGTGTTTCATGGTAATGCTCTTGAGTTTTTGTGACCTGTATGGCTTGGTTGAGTTAGAGAGATTTAGTTCTGATGGCTTGATTATGTGCAAATGAGTTTCGAAGAGTTCTTAATGGTTTCTACCACGGTTCAATGAGTATATTTCCAACTGGTGTGAGGAGCATGTGGTGTATAGTGATTTTTCTACGGATGAAATCAAATAGAAGGTTCTTGCCTAATTGAGTATGTAGTTGCTTGTAGCTCAGACAGGATGATTAAGTTCTTGTACTTTTCTTATGATGACATGATAGATGTGGTGTGTTGCGTGAAATTGAGATTTGTATGTGCAAGGTCAAGGTTCAATTTTGAAGGGAAAGTCATGAATTCTTAGATAACATGGATGGTTTTAGATGACTAAATGAAAGCAATTACTAATTGGCATTTCCTAAGAAGGGTGCACATTTCAAAAGGCACACTATATTTTTAATTAGGGATACTTTATTGGTATTACGACACTCTCCTGGTTGATCGACTATGTGGCACGGAAGAATTATAGAATTATTCCTCATGGGATGATCGTGTATGAGAGATACGTAGGCATTCGGGCGGTGGAGTTGGGATCAGATATGGTGATATGTGTGTTATATGGATTTGGAGACTGGGAGTTCTCAAGAGTAGATTGTTTCACGCTTGTGGACTATGAAGATGTGGCCAAAGCTATTCAGATGATAGTATGTGTTATGGTCAGGTCGTTGTGGACTTTTGGAAGGCTATTTGTCCATTCGGGGATGATTGGAGTTGATTTGGAGGACCTTTGACAGGCTCGATGGGGATGTGTACTCTATACCAGGTCGGATCGGTTGGCTCCATACTGCTATTATTGAGGGATGTGCCATTAGGTTGTTGTTGGGCTTATTCGTATTCTAATATGTTCTATGAGTTACTCTTCTATACTATGAGGGGTTGTGATTCATTGGTTATATGCACACATGGTGTGGTTGGGGCCTTATAGCGAAATTTGGGCAACATGTGTATTTGGGTAATGCATGATCGATTGCTCAATGGTTATGTTCTTTCTGGTTTGTGTGGCATTGTGTCATTTATTTTCCAAGATTATGGTCATGCACCTTGGGTACTTGATGTCAAATCGTGCATGATTATTGATTGTGAGCAGGGTGGCTTGAGATATTTCATATGGACTAGTGTTTGGATGGGTCACGCAATGTAGCGTAGTTACATCGAGGTATGATCCTTTGTTTTAGATTCGTGTGTTTTGATTCTGCGATATGTGATGAATTCTTAGCATTGCGTTGTGGTGGTGTCCAGTGAGCCTACGCGACAATTCTCTTATTTGAGTCATTTTCCATGTTTGAGTACATTTGGAATATTGCTTATTGGTGCATGGATCGCACGAGTTGTGGCTTTAGATTGTATGGATGTGTCGTGTTGGATGAAATGAGGTCATTGGACCTAGAATGGATAATATCGGAATTGATTACAACATGGTTGGAAGGATATTATCAGAAGTCAGCTTAGAAATTTGCTATAGTTCTTGTCGGGGGGGAGGGGAGCTTTGTGACTTGTTCATATGATAAATGGTTATGAGTTTCTGCGTATTTCTTTCATCATCGATAGTGTACGAAGGTTTAATAACGGGGCTTTGTTTGGTATGAGATTTATTACCGGTATTGTGTTGTTTTGAGCAGCTACTATGATTTGAAATTATCTCTATGAGTATTTGAGTTATGCATTATATTATATGATTACATCTTGGGCTATGGTGAAGGCTTGATACAGCCTGTTCAGACTTATATAGTGTGTAGATATGAGATTATGATCTTATAGAAATTCCGGATGTTGGAAATTGGATTCTAAGGCTTATTAGTTAAGGTTGAGGTAACAATCTTCAGTCATGTTGTGTTGTCGGGCTTATATGGAATAGGGTGATGTGGGATCACCCCAGAGTATGTGCATGTAAGGTTACACTGCGGTTTGGTGACTTTTGGATCAACTCTGGGAACGCTTGAGGACGAACGTATGTTTAAATGGGGGAGGATGCCACTACACCCACTCGTTTTAAGAATTTGCACTCCGCTCGGTTGTTTGAGGGCATGAGTAGCTCCATATGATGTATTATGAGTTACATGAATCATCAGTTTTGGTTTTTAGGTTATTCGGAATCGATTAGAGAGAATGATTCTCAGCTAGAAGATTTAAATTCGAAAGGGTTGACCAAGTTTGACTTTTTAGTATTTGAAATCGGATTGGATTTTTTATAGTTCCCTTATCTCTGTTGGGTGATTTTGGACATAGGAGCGCATCCGGATGGTGATTTGGAGGTCCGTAGTAGAATTTTGCTTGAAATGGAAAAAACTTGGAATTTTGGAAAGTTTGACCAGGAGTGAAATTTTTTATATCGGGATAGGATTCTAATTCCGAAAGTTGGAACATGGTTGTAATGTCAAATGTGACTTGTGTGCAAAATTTGGGATCAATCAGACGTTATTTGATAGGTTTTGGCATCGGTTGTGTAAGTTCGAAGTTTCGAAGTTGATTGATTTCGAATTGAGGTGTGATTCATTGTTTCGGTGTTGTTATGTATGTTTTAAGGCCTCAAGTAGGTCCGATTTATGTTATAGGGTTTTTTGGTATGTTTGGACGGGGTATCGAGGGGTCTCGGGCATGTTTCGGATTGGTTTCAGATCTTTTTCCTCTATGTTTCCACTGTTGTGTTATGCTGGTTTTTGGTGTATTAATCCTTCATCACGTTCGCATGGCAAGTGTCGTGAACACATTGTGTATTCTGATGGCAGCAGCAAATTATTCTTCGCAATCGCGAAGTATGTCCCGAATTCGCGTTGAGCTGGGGTAAGTCCTCTTCGCGTTCGCATATAGAGGATTGCTTTCGCTAGTGTTGAGGTTGGCAGCTGGGAATTGGAGCGTTCTCCTATGAGGTCATGTAAGGTTAGTCACGTTCGCGAAGCTTTTGCAATAGTTTTCATCGCGTTTTCATGAGTGTATCGCAAACGCGTAGAGTCTTTTGTCAGAGTGTGAGTTTTATTCATCGCGAACGCGATGAATTTCCCGCGTTCGTGAAAGAGGAGGCTAGGGAAGATTATTAAGTACTCTATTTTGAAAGGTTTCGGCCATTTTTTCATTTTTCGGAGATATGGAGCCCAGAACCCAGATTGAGGTGATTTTTGAAGCAAATTTCACCATATGGATGTGGGTAAGTGTTCACTACTCGGTTTTGGTGATATTTAATAAATCTATCTTTGATTTTAGCTTTTGGTTGATGATTTTAAAAGAGGAAATTGGGGGTTTTGGCCTAAAGTTTCATAATGTGAATTTTTGAGTTTTAAACATTGATTTGGAGTCGTATTTGAGTGAAACTAGTATGGTTGGACTCGTAATTGAATGTGTTGTCGGGATGTTGTAAAATTTGTCGAGTTTCGAGGTGCGGGCTCAGGTTGGGGTTTTTGGCTGATTTTGGGCTTTTGATTAAAGATTCGACCATTTTCGATTGGGATTGGTTCCTTTAGATTGTTTGATGTATTTGAGTTTTTTTTGTTATTTCTGTGGTACTCTATAGTCACCTGATCTTATCTGTAACTATGAAATCTCTACGTACTGGAGCTATTGAGCTGTGATACATGTTAGAAATCATGTCTAGGCTACATGCTTATCATGTTGGACCCACTGAGGTTATTTTTGTTGTTGAGCTATCTGCTTTCATTGCTTTACATGCTCAGTCATATGCATTCATATGCATATCATATCTTAGTCACTGTTATCGTTTATTGATGCATCATATCATCATTTTGAGCTATTTATATGGCATTGTATGCCCGAGAAGTTGAAGAATTTGATGGCTGAGTGAGGCCGAGGGCCTGAGTGAGAGTGATATTAGGGGATCGGGCTGAACGCCGCAACGTGTTATCTTGATTACATTTTATGGGATCAGGCTGTACGCCACAGCGATATAGCATTTGGGCTGAAGGAGCCCTTCCAGAGTCTGTGCATACCCCTAAAGAGCGCAACCGACTATGTGTGTGTGTGTATATATATATGGATCGGGTTACACGTCGTAACGAGCCTTACGGCTATATGTATATGGATTAGGTTGTACGCTGTAACGAGCCTTATGGCTATATGTATATGGATCGGGTTGCATGCCGCAACAAGCCTTATGGCTATATATGTGGATTATGTTGAACTCCACAACGAGTATTGTATAGTGTTGAGTGATTTATCGTGCTGAGTATTGAGCACGGTAAGAAAGAAATGCGAGACAGTGAGATTGAGTACTCTGAGAGTGTGAGTACAAGCGTTCATCACCGAGAGGCATTGCATTTGTCATGCGCACTTGAGATACATGCATAGAGATGCATTTCCTTTCACTGCCCTATTTTGGTGACATTAAGTATTTTACCTGTATCTTGACATGTAGGCACAGAGATGTACCTCTCTCATGCTATCTGAAAATGAAATATTTACCTGATGAAAGGTTTTTGGGAAAAAAAACTTTACAATTTTCAAACTTGCTCATATTTTTGATGATTTCGGTATTGGATTTGGATTTTCACATATATACAAGTAGAACTATTTTTGGGAATTATGAATAAGCCTAGCATTCTAAATTTTGAGTTACTTAATTTATTACTTGTTTTACATTGTTATGAACCGTTGTTGGCTATTGGTGTTGGACCTCCTCTTATTCCAGCTCGTCATTACTTTCAACCTAATGTTAGATTTGTTACTTATTGAGTACATGGGGTCGATTGTACTCATACTAAACTTTTGCTCCTTGCGTGCAGATGTTGGCTATTGTTGTTGGTGTGTTCGGTGGAGCTGGATTTGAAGATGTACTTGCATCCCTGTTATAGCTGCCTCATGTCCATGGTAGCCTTAGATTCATAAAAACTTTATTTATGTACTTTTCGAATAGATGATATATTTACTTCATACCAGCTTTGTAAATTCTACTCTTGGAAGTTCATGATTTGTACTACTAGTTCTTGGGAAATATGTAAGATTCAATTAACTTCTCTATTTAATTGTATTATTGATTTCACTAGAACTGGATAGTTGTTAGTTGGCTTACCTAGCGGGTTGGGTTGGGTGCTATCATGACTAGTTGGATTTTAGGCCATGACTGTAAATTTTGACGGATAGTTTAACGTTAGGGTAAATTTGGCCGAATATTATAACAAAAGTTAAGTGTAGACAATTTTCAAAAGTATAAGACTAAATTTGGACCTTTTCCCTTTTCAAAAATTTAGCAATTCCTATAATCTTTCTCTCTTTGATCTCTCATGGCATGGAGAGTAATCATTTTGGTGAAACCTCAGGTCACTCTCAAAGATTCAAAATCTATAGCTGGTACAAGCCTGCTCAAAATTAAAGCCTTAAACCTAGATTTTTCTTCTATAAATAACTTCTTATTTTCACAAAAAAAAGGGATAATTTCAAACACGGCAAAAGAAAATAGCTTATCTGTCTCCACTCTCAAAAGCTATCAGCTGCTTAGTCACTTGTTTGCTTAGTCTTAGCTGTAGCAGAAACTTTTGAGTTCCTGCACCATGTGAGGTCAAATTTATTTTTGTTTTAGCCACTAATTCTGCAATAAAGTCATGTTTAAATTATTTAGTGTTACGACCCAAAATTCTTGCATTCGAAATCGTGATGGCGCCTACATTTCACTCTCTAGGTAAGCCAACATTAGAGTAATTCTTAAGTAAATTTTTAAACAATTAAAATAAATAAACCAATTAAACTAAAATGAAACTAAAATAAAGTACGATATGGCATAGTAACTAACATACCTAAGTACAACCCGGATCTAGAATCACAAGTACACGAACTTCTAGAAGTTCTACAAATAGAATCTGAAATAAATACAACTGTCTCGAATAAAATGAACAATAAATGAGGAAAGAGGAAGGGGACTTCAAGTTCTGTGGATGCCAGCAGATCTACATTGAGTCTCTAAATGTGCTAATCTGAGATGATGCACCTCACGAACAGCTAGGACCAATACCAAAATCTGCACAAGAAGTGCAGAGCGTAGTATCAGTACAATCAACCCAATGTACTCTGTAAGTGTCAAGCCTAACCCCTCTGAGGTAGTGGCGAGTCTATGACAGGACACTCACACAATTTAATATGTACAAACAAAGATATACGTGCAACACAACAACAAAATAGAGATTAAATATGTATGATTGGGAGGGGACATGCGAAAGGTGAATAAGACACCATAATTACAACACGAATGACAGTATGAGACAGTCAAATAAACCCTCAACCTATGGAAACAGATAACATAATGAATAAAGATGGCACGATATCACCCATCGTGATTTTATTCTCAAACACACCATGAAATAATAATAATGGCACGACATCACCCATCTTGATTTTACTCTCAATCTCTTCATGAAACAATAAATACGGCACGATATCATCCTTTTTGCTTTAACTCTCTTACTCACCATGTATTAATCAGTAAATGAAGAAATAAACGGCATGTCATCACCCTTCGTACTTTAACATTCTCCCTTACAATGTAGTAATAAATATAAGAACAAACCTTACGCCAATAATAGTTCTAAGATACCAATACTCAATTTCAAACAAAAACTCAGCCATCTCAATTTAATTGATAAATGCGGAAAGAGCGATCAAATAAGAAGTATATTAATCTAAGCATGGATATCATAAGTAAAGACTCCGATGTGTTATATGGATTTGGAGACTGGGAGTTCTCAGGAGTAGATTGTTTCACGGTTGTGGACTATGAAGATGTGGCAAAAGCTATCTAGATAATAGTATGTGTTATGGTCAGGTCGTTGTGGACTTTTGGAGGGCTATTTGTCCATTCATGGATGATTGGAGTTGATTTAGAGGATCGTTGACAAGCTTGATGAGGATGTGTACTTTATACCGGGTCAGATCAGTTGGCTCCATACTGCTATTATTGAGGGAAGTTCCATTAGGTTGTTGTTGAGCTTATTCGTATTCTGATATGTTCTATGAGTTACTCTTCTATACTTCGAGGGGTTGTGATTCTTTGGTTATATGCACACATGGTATGGTTCTATTGGGGCCTTATAGCGGAGTTTGGGCAAGATGTGTATTTGGGTGATGCATGATCGATTGCTCATTGGTTATGTTCTTTCAGGTTTGTGTGGCATTGTGTCATTTATTTTCCGAGGTTATGGTCATGCACCTTGGGTACTTGATGTCAAATTGCGCATGGTTATTGACTGTGAGCAGGGTGGCTTGAGATATTTCATATGGACCAGTGTTTGGATGGGTCACGCATTGTAGCGTAGTTACATCGAGGTATGATCCTTTGTGTTAGATTCGTGTGTTTTGGTTCTGTGTTATGTGATGAATTCCTAGCATTACGTTGCGGTGGTGTCCGTTGAGCTTACGCGACAGTTCTCTGGTTTGAGTCATTTTCCATGTTTGAGTATATTTGGAATATTGCTTATTGGTGCATGGATTGCACGAGTTATGGCTTTAGATTTTATGGGTGTGTCGTGTTGGATGAGATTAGGTCATTGGACCTAAAATGGATACTATCGGAATTGATTACAACATGGTTGGAAGGATATTATCAAAAGTCAGCTTAGAAATTTGCTACAATTCTTGTCGGGGGGGGGAGGGGATCTTTGTGACTTGTTCATATGATAAATGGTTATGAGTTCCTGCGTATTTCTTTCATCATCGATAGTGTACGAAGGTTTAAGAACGGGGCTTTGTTTGGTATGAGGTTTATTACCAGTATTGGGTTATTTTGAGCAGCTACTATGATTTGAAATTATCTCTATGAGTATTTGAGTTATGCGGTAAATCATATGATTGCATCTTGGGTTATGGTGAAGGCTTGATACAGCCTGTTCAGACTTATATAGTGTGTAGATGTGAGATTATCTTATAGAAATTCCGGATGTTGGAAATTGGATTTTAAGGATTATTGGTTAAGGTTGAGGTAACGATCTTCAGTCATGTTGTGTTGTCGGGCCTATATGGAATAGGGTGACGTGGGATCACCCTATAATATGTGCGTGTAAGGTTACACTGCGGTTTGGTGGCTTTTGGATCAATTCTGGGAACGCTCGAGGACGAACGTATGTTTAAATGGGGGAGGATACAATGACACTCCCTCGTTTTGAGAATTTGCCCTCCGCTCAGTTGTTTGAGGGCATGAGTAGCTCCGCATGATGTATTATGACTTACATGAATCATCAGTTTTTGTCTTTAGGTTATTCGGAATCGATTTGAGAGAATGATTCTCAACTAGAAGATTTAAATTTGAAAGGGTTTACCAAGTTTGACTTTTTAGTGGTTGAAATCAGATTGGATTTTTGATAGTTTCATTAGCCTCGTTGGGTGATTTTGGACTTAGGAGCGCGTCCGGATTGTGATTTGGAGGTCCGTAGTAGAATTTTGCTTGAAATGGCAAAAACTTGGAATTTTGGGAAGTTTGACCAGGAGTGGACTTTTTGATATCGGGATAGGATTCTGATTCCGAAAGCTGGAACAAGGTTGTAATGTCAAATTTTCCTTGTGTGCAAAATTTGGGATCAATCAGACGTGATTTGATAGGTTTTGGCATCGGTTGTGAAAGTTCAAAGTTTCAAAGTTTATTGATTTTGAGTTGAGGTGTGATTCATCGTTTTGGTGTTGTTATGTGTGTTTTGAGGCCTCAAGTAGGTCCGAGTTATGTTATAGGGTTTTTTTGTATGTTTGGACGGGGTCTCGAGGGGGCTCGGGCATGTTTCGGATTGGTTTCGGATCATTTTCCTCCATATTTCCACTGTTGTGTTATGCTGGTTTCTAGTGTATTAATCCTTCATCACGTTCGCATGGCAAGTGTCACGAAACCGTAGTGTATTCTGATGGTAGCACAAATTGTTCTTCGCGATCGCGAAGTATGTCCCGCGTTCGCGCTGATCTGGGGTGAGTCATCTTCGCGTTCACGTATGGAGGATTGCTTTCGCCTAGTGTTGAGGTTGGCAGCTGGGAATTGGAGCGTTCTTCTGTGAGATCGCGTAAGGTTAGTCACGTTTGCGAAGCTTTTGCAACAGTGTTCATCGCGTTTGCGTGGGTGTATCACGAACGCATAGAGTCCTTTGTCATAGTGTGAGTTTTATTCATCGTGTATGCGATGAATTTCCCGCGTTCACGAAAGAGGAGGCTTGGGAAGATTATTAAGTACTCTATTTTGAGTGGTTTCGGCCATTTTTTTCATTTTTGGAGATATGGAGCCCAGAACTCAGATTGAGGTGATTCTTGAAGCAAATTTCACCATATGAATGTGGGTAATTCACTACTCGGTTTTGGTTATATTTAATAAATCTATCTTTGATTTTAGCTTTTGATTGATGATTTTAAAAGAGGAAATTGGGGGTTTTGGCCTAAAGTTTCATAATATGAATTTTAGAGTTTTAAACATCGATTTGGTATCGTATTTGAGTGAAACTAGTATGGTTTGACTCATAATTG
This sequence comes from Nicotiana glauca, assembly GCA_026770625.1. Lineage (NCBI taxonomy): Eukaryota > Viridiplantae > Streptophyta > Magnoliopsida > Solanales > Solanaceae > Nicotiana > Nicotiana glauca. Next base: position 237,765 of record MU757561.1, on the reverse strand, counting down.
AATGTGTTTTCGGGATTTTGTAAATTTTGTCAGGTTCCGAGGTGTGGGCTCAGGCTGGGCTTTTTGGCCGATTTTGGGCTTTTGATTAAATATTCGACCATTTTTGATTGGGATTGGTTCCTTTAGATTGTTAGATGTCTTTGAGTTTTTTTGTTATTTCTATGGTATTGTATAGTCACCTGATCTTATCTGTAACCATAAAATCTCTACATACTAGAGCTATTGAGCTGTGATACATGTTAGAAACCATGTCTAGGCTACATGCTTATCATGTTGGACCCTCTGAGGTTATTTTTGTTGTTGAGCTATCTTCTTTCATTGCTTTACATGCTCACTCATATGCATATGATATCTTAGCCTCTGTTATCATCTATTGATGCATCATATCATCATTTTGAGCTATTTTTATGGCATTGTGAGCTCGAGAAGCTGGAGAATTTGATGCCTGAGTGAGGCCGAGGGCCTGAGTGAGAGTGATATTAGGGGATCGGGCGGAACGCCGCAACGTGTTATATTGATTACATTTTATGGGATCAGGCTGAACGCCGCAGCGGTATAGTGCTTGGGCTGAAGAAGCCCCTCCGGAGTCTGCACATACCCCTAAAGAGCGGAACCAACTATGTATGTGTATATATATATATGGATTGGGATACACATTGTAACGAGCCCAATGTCTATATGTATATGGATTAAGTTGCACGCTGTAACGAGCCTTATGACTATATGTATATGGATCGGGTTGCATGCCGCAACAAGCCTTATGGCTATATATGTGGATTAGGTTGCACTCCACAACGAGTATTGTACAGTGTTGAGTGATTTACGGTGCTAAGTATTGAGCACGGTAAGAAAGAAATGCGAGACAGTGAGATTGAGTACTCTGAGAGTGTGAGTACATGTGTTCATCACCGAGAGGCATTGCATTTGTCATGCGCACTTGAGATACATGCATAGAGATGCATTTCCTTTCACTGCCCTGTTTTGGTGACATTAAGTATTTTACCTGTATCTTGACATGTAGGCACAGAGATGTACCTTTCTCATGCTATCGGAAAATGAAACATTTACCTGATGAAAGGTTTTTGGGAAAAAACTTTACAGTTTTAAAACTTACTCATATTTTTGATGATTTCGATATAGGATTTGGATTTTCACAGATATACTTAAAAAGCAAAACTATTTTTGGAAATTATGAATAAGCCGAGCATTCTAAATTTTGAGTTACTTATTTTATTACTTGTTTTACATTGTTATGAAGCTTTGTTGGCTATTGGTGTTGGACCTCCCCTTATTCCAGCTCGTCATTACTTTCAACCTAATGTTAGATTTGTTACTTATTGAGTACATGAGGTCGATTGTACTCATACTACACTTTTGCTCCTTGCGTGCAGATGTTGGCTGTTGTTGTTGGTGTGTTCGGTGGAACTGGATTTGAAGATGTACTTGCATCCCTGTTGTAGCTGCCTCTTGTTCATGGTAACCTTAGATTCATAAAAACTTTGTTTATGTACTTTTTGAATAGATGATGTATTTACTTCATACCAGCTTTGTAAATTCTATTCTTGGAAGCTCGTGATTTGTACTACTAGTTCTTGGAAAATATGTAAGATTCAATTAACTTCTCTATTTAATTGTATTATTGATTTCATTGGAACTGGATAATTGTTAGTTGGCTAACCTAGCGGGTTCGGTTAGGTGCCATCACGACTAGTTGAATTTTAGGCAGTGACTGTAATTTTGGACGGATAATTTAACGATAGGGTAAATTTGGCCAAATATTATAACAAACGTTAAGTGTATACAATATTCGAAAGTAAAAGGCTAACTTTGGACCTTTTCCCTTTTCAAAAATTTAGCAATTCCTATAATCTTTCTCTCTTTGATCTCTTATAGTTTGGAGAGTAATCATTCTGGTGAAACCTCAGGTCAGTCTCAAAGATTCGAAATCTATAGCTGGTACAAGCCTTCTCAAGCTTGAAGCCTTAAACCTAGCTTTTTCTTCTATAAATAATTTCTTATTTTCACAAAAAAAGGGATAATTTCAAACACGGCAAAAGAAACTATCTTATCTATCTCCACTCTCAAAAGTTATCACCTGCTTAGTCACTTGTTTTCTTAGTCTTAGCTTTAGCAGAAACTTTTGAGTTCCTGCACCATGTGAGGTCAAATCTATTTTTGTTTTGGCCACTAATTCTGCAATAAAGTCATGTTTAAATTATTTAGCGTTACGACCCGAAATTCTCGCATTCGAAATCGTGATGGCGCCTTACATTTCACTCGCTAGGCAAGCCAACATTAGAGTAATTCTTAAGTCAATTTTTAAACAATTCAAATAAATAACATAAGTACAACTCGGATCTAGAATCACAAGTACACGAACTTCTAGAAGTTCTACAAATAGAACCTGAAATAAATACAACTGTCTCGAATGAAATGAACAATAAATGAGGAAAGAGGAAGGGGACTTCAAGGTCTGCGGATGCCAACAGATCTACATCGAGTCTCTAAATGTGCTAATCCGAGATGATGCACCTCACATACAATAAGGACCAATACCCAAATCTGCACAAGAAGTGCAGAGCATAGTATGAGTACAATCGACCCAATGTACTCTGTAAGTGTCGAGCCTAACCTCACTGAGGTAGTGGCGAGTCTATGACAGGACACTCAGGTAATTTAACCTGTACAAACAAAGATATACGTGCAACACAACAACAAAATAGAGATTAAATATGTATGATTGGGAGGGGACATGCGAAAGGTGAATAAGACACCATAGTTACAACACGAATGACAGTATGAGACAGTCAAGTAAACCCTCAACCTATGAAAACAGATAAACATAAAGAATAAAGATGGCACGACATCACCCATCGTGATTTTATTCTCAAACACACCATGAAATAATAACAATGGCACGACACCACCCATCGTGCTTTTACTCTTTTTATCTCCATGAAACAATAAATACGGCACGATATCACCCTTTGTGCTTTAACTCTCTTACTCACCATGTATTAATCAATAAATGAAGCAATAAACGGCACGTCATCACCCTTCGTGCTTTAACACTCTCCCTTACAATGTAGTAATGAATATAAGAATAAGAAAGAATAAACCTTACGCCAATAAAAGTTCCAAGATACCAATACTCAATTTAAAAAAAAAAACTCAGCCATCGCAATTTAATTCATAAATGCGGAAAGAACGATCAAATAAGAAGTAAATTAATCTAAGCATGGATATCATAAGTAAAGAAGCAATAAATTACAAGCAACAAGTCCCACCTGCATGATTTAACCCAACAACAACGTATAGGTACTCGTCACCTCACATATATGTTGTACACACACATTTAAACACGTAGCAAATTGTCAAACAAGTCCTAATCCCTCAAGTCAAGGTTAACCACGACACTTTCCTCGTTCCATAATCTACTAAAAGTCCAACCACGACCTTGACTTTCGAACAAGCCTCCGAACCAACTAAATCTAGTAAATATTAACCAAACAACTCAAAATAGGACTTAGGAACTACCCACAAATAAAAGAGGTTCAATTTAGGTCATTATTGAAAAAGTCAACAAAAGTCAACCTCGGACTCGCTTCGTCAAAACCCAAATGCAGACCAAAATCCGATTACCCATTCACCTCCGAATTCGGTTATGTAATATGTTTTGACATTCAACTTGAATTTAAGGTTTAAATTCCAATTTTACAAAAATCTCTAATTCTACCCATATCCCCAATTTGTAATATGAATATCCTAGAACTAAGGTTTATATCTTAAGAAATCTAGTGAGTAATTGAGAGGAAGTAGGTTAGAGCCATTTACCAATAAATTGAGGAAGAAAAGCTCTTTCAAAAATCGCTTCTAAGGTGTTTAGGCAAGAGCATTAGAATGAATGAGCTAAAATCCCCTTTTTACCCTCTGTTACCTAGATGCAGTTATCGCAATTGCGACATAAAGATCGTAAATGCGATCAATCCTTCCCGAATGCAAAAAATAATTGAGCATGTTGTCTTTGCAAATGCGACATATTTTATCGCAAATGCGAGCCAAGGCTTCCGCAAAAGCGAACATTTAACTGGCAAATGCGAGTCTGCATTAGTTTGCCATTAGTCACAAATGCAACACAATAGAATGCAAATGTGAACATGCCCCATTTGCATAAGCGGACTACTCTTCGCAAAATCGAAGCTGAACTAGCCCTCTCCCTCTTCGCAAATACCACCCTGACTTCACATTTACAAGGCTCATATTTGCGATCAAGTCCTTGCAAATGCGAGATCTGCAGACCTAATGCACCAGCACTCTTTTAAGTTCAAAAATCACTCAGTGGCCTATCCGAAACTCACCTGATCCCTCGATTTCAAAACCAAATATGCACACAAGTCCAAAAAAATCATACGAACTCGCGCAATCAAAATACCAAAACAACACCTAGAAGTACGAATCAGGCTCCAAATCAAATGAAGCTTTCAATAAAACTTAATAACTTTTATTTTAACAACCAGACGCCTGAATCATGTCAAATCGACACCATTTTGCATCAAAATTTTCACACAAGTCGTAAATACAGTACTGAACCTATGCATAGCTCCACAACCAAAATTCAGACCCGATAGCACGAAAGTCAAACTTCGGTCAAATTCATAAATTCTTTAAACCTTTAAACTTTAATTTTTTAACAAATTGCGATAACTTGATCTAGGGACCTCCGAATTTGATTCCGAGCATACGTATCACGACCTAATTTTCCATGATAGGTCATGATGGCGCCCACACCACTGTCAGGCCAGCCAACACGGAAGTATAATTAAGTTCTCATTTTCCTTTTTACCAAAAACTAAGTATAACAGAATTTGTCAAAGTTAAGGCTAAAGCCAGGAGTGATAACACTGTAACAATATAGTTATACAACCCAAAAATGAATGTCTACTAACGTGTGTGCCAGAACCTGGTGCCACAAGCTACGGGAAACTAGTAGAATATACACAAAAGAATAATACACTATCCTACTGTCTGAATCAGGATAGACAAAAACAAAAAAAATACAAAGGAAGACTTCTTCGGCTGCGAGTCGGCATGAAAGGAAAGCAGCTCACCGTAGAAGTCCCAGTCGTGCTCACTGATACGCACTAGAATGATGTCCGGATCCACCTACCTCAAATCCTATACATTTAAGTACAAAAGCATAGCATGAGTACATAAACAACATGTACCCAGTAAGTATCTCATCTAATCTCGAAGAAGTAGAGACGAGAAGTCGACTCGATACTTACTAAGGTCAATTAATATATATATATATATATATATAAGTATAATGTGTTCGAATCATGGAAATTACAAGCATCAACAGTTTATGGCAAGTAGCATAAGTCAGGTACTTCATTGCATCAAGCTTATAATTTATCATTTGAGATAATAGCAAAATAAAACAAGTATAAGCTTTCCCACAATTAACATGCGCACATAGTACCGAGGCGACGGCCCGAACCAAAAGAAAGAAACTGTGCACTTGTCGAGGGTCGACGGCGCGCCTATAGATGCATCTATTCATACCGAGGCGGTCGTCCAAATCCACAAATATCAGGCAATATCAAGAATATGCACAAAGGCATATTTAGAGTCAAATATACCACACAATGTTCAACAAGTGTGCAAGTTGCTTTTATTTTCTTTCAAGTCTCTACGCATCCTAAGTGATCTCATTAGGCAAATAATATGGGGGTTCTCATAAACAAAGCATGATGTGGGTCCAAAACTACCCGGACAATCAATATAGTAGTAGCTACGTACGGACTCTCGTCACTTGGAGCGTACGTAGCCCCCGCATTCAGCAATAATAATTCATTCATTAATCCTATAGGGATAATTCCCTCTTACAAGGTTAGAAAGGAGACTCACCTCGCTCCGAAGCGCACTTCTAATATCAAGAATAAGCCCAAACACTCAATTCGTAGCCAAACGAGCACAAACTAATTAAAATAAAGCAAGAACTAGTCAATAAGGGCTTACAAGGTTAAATTCTAATTGTTTAAGCAATTTCCTAACCATTAATACAAGTTTCCTAAATTTCGACCCTAGGCCCGCATGCCCGGATTCCGAGATTTTTCGAAAGAAGTAATTCTCTATCACCTAAGGATCACAAATATATGATTTCTAGTTCATTACATGACAAATTATATGATTAAATCTTAGTTTTATTAAAACCCTAGGTCTAGCTCTAACCCTTGATTTTTACTAAAATTTTTTAGTGTTTAATCTACCTAATATACATGTATTTAAGTTAAGGATGAAGGGAAATTACTTACCTTGCCAGCCTATGTGGAAACCCTCTCTTGGAAGAACCCCAATCACCTAAGTTGAGAGTGAAAAATGAGAGAAATGAGTTTGAATTCGTATTAAATGAACCATTCTGCCCCCAGCTATTTTCGCACCTGCGGAAGTATTTCCGCTTCTGCGGCTTTTGGAAATTGGGGCTGAACCGCTTCTGCGGTCCCTGGGCCGCTTCTGCGGTCCCTGGGCCGCTTCTGCGGTCCCTGGGCCGCTTTTGCGGTTTCCTCTTGCCTGCCCCTTCTTCTCTGCGATCAAATGAGCGCATCTGCGGTCCCGCTTCCGCGGTCCAAGAACCGCATATGCGGTTATGACAGAAGCAACAAACTTCAGTCATTTTTGAAATTCTAACTTCACTCGAGCCTCGCTCATTTGACGCTCGGGGCTCCCGTGCCCCGTTCCAACATACCGACAAGTCTGAAATCACGAGGCGGACCTACTCGAACCCTCGAAACACTCAAAACAACGCTAAATCGAGGAATCAACCCCAAAACGAAATGAATCAAATTATTGAATCTCCAAGTTCTAAATTTCCTTCTAACGGGGTGAAACGCCCTTAAACTACCTGGATTGACACCAAATTTTACGAGTAAGTCTTAACTGATATTTTGGACCTGTACCAAGTTTCGGAACTAAAATCCGAGCCCGATACCTAGGAAATCAATGATTACTTAGTTTATTTAATTCCTTAAAACTTCAACTTAACAATTTCACAGAAAAAGTCATTACTCGGGCTAGGGACCTCGGAATTCGATTCCGGGCATACGCCCAAGTCCCATATTTTCCTACGGACCCTTCGGGATCGTCAAATCACGAATCCAGGTCTGTTTCCCAATAAATTTGACCGAAGTCAAGCTTGGCCTTTTTAGAAAAACTTAAAGAAGCAAATGGACATATCCTTGCTCAAAAGTCTTGTAACTTCCGAACCACCCATCCCCGCATGTCATAAATTCATTAAAGCAAGTGCGGAAAGTTTTATTTAAGGGAACGGGGTTCTAAAACGCAAAACGACCAGTCTGGTCGTTACATTTTCCACCTCTTAAACAAACGTTCGTCCTCGAACGGACATAGAATAGTACCTGGACTGCTGAATAAGTGGGGATATCGGCTCTACATGTCCTTCTCGGACTCCCAGGTCGCCTCTTCAACCGGTTTGCCCTTCCACTGGAGTCTTACCGCAGAAATCCTCTTGGACCTCAACTGGCGGTCCTGTCTATCAACAATGGCAACTGGCTCCTCCTCGTAGCCCAAGCTCTCATCTAACTGAATGGTACTGAAATCCAACACGTGCGAATAGTCGGCATGATACTTCCGAAGCATCGATACATGGAAGACTGGATGAACTCTGATAAACTGGGAGGTAAAGCAAGCTCATAAGCAACCTCTCCAACACACCTCAACACCTCAAAGGGACCAATAAACCTTGGGCTTAGTTTGCCTTTCTTTCCAAACCTCATAATGCCCTTTATCGGCGAGACTTTCAAGAGAACCTTCTCGCCAATCATCGGTGTAACTCTTCTACCTGGACTGAGCTATGCGGAGCCTCTCCTGAATCAACCTTACCTTATCCAAGGCATCGTGAACCAAGTCTGTACCAAGTAACTTAGCCTCACAACGCTCAAACCACCCGATAGGAGAACGAAAACGCCGACCATACAATGCCTCATACGGGGCCATCTTTATGCTGGACTGATAGCTATTATTATATGCAAACTCCGCCAAGGGTAAGAACTGATCCCACTGCCCTCCAAAGTCAATCACACATGCTCTAAGCATATCCTCTAAAATCTGAACTGTCTGCACCGAATGCCTGTCGGTCTGAGGATGAAATGTCGTGCTAAGATCCACACGGGTCCCCAACTCACTCTGAACAGCTCTCCAGAAGTGGGAAGTGAACTGAGGGCCTCTGTCTGATATGATGGAAACCGGCACACCGTGCAACCTAACTATCTCCCGAATGTAAATATGAGCATATCTCTCCGCTGAGTAAGTAGTCGGACACTGGAATGAAGTGGGCCGACTTGGTCAACCTATTCATAATAACCCACACTGAATCAACCTTCCGCAAAGTCTGCAGCAACCCAACCACGAAATCCATGGTGATGCGCTCCCACTTCCATTCCGGAATGGGCATCCGCTGAAGTATGCCACCTGGCATCTAGTGCTCATATTTGACCTGCTGGCAATTCAAACATTTAGCTACATACTATACAATGTCCTTCTTCATCCTATGCCACGAGGAATGCTGCCTCAAGTCACCGTACATCTTCGTGGCACCTGGATGAATGGAGTACCTCGAACTGTGGGCCTCCTCTAGAATCCTCTCCCTCAAGCCATCAACATTAGGAACACATACATGGCCCTGGAGCCGTAACACACCATCCTCTCCGATAGAAATCTCCTTGGCACCTCCCTGAAGTACCGTCTCTCTGAGAACCGCCAAATATGGATCATCAAACTGTCGGGCCTTAATCTGCCCCAATAACAAAGACTGAGCAACCACGCATGCTAGAACTCAACCGGGCTCCGAAATGTCCAATCGCATAAGTCTGTTAGCTAAAGACTGGATGTCCAGATCTAATGGTCTCATCGCAGCAGGAATGAAGGCCAAGCTACCCATACTCTCCGCCTTTCTGCTCAAGGCATCCGCGACCACATTCGCCTTACCTGGATGATAAAGAATGGTAATGTCATAATCCTTTAATAACTCAAGCCACCTGCGCTGCCTCAAATTAAGGTCCCTCTGCTTGAACAAATGCTGCAAGCTGCGATGGTCTGTATAAACCTCACATGACACTCTATACAAATAATGCCTCCATATCTTAAGAGCATGAACAATTGCCGCCAACTCCAAATCGTGCACATGGTAATTCTTCTCACGAACCTTCAGCTGACGTGAAGCATATGCAATAACTTGCCCCTCCTGCATCAATACACATCCCAAGCCAAAGCGAGAAGCATCGCAATACACTGTATACATCCCTAAACCGGAAGGCAATACAAGAACTGGTGTCGTAGTCAAAGCCATCTTGAGCTTCTGGAAGCTCTCCTCACAATCATTGGACCAACAGAATGGAGCACCCTTTTGGGTCAATCTGGTCAGAGGTGATACAATAGATGAAAAGCCCTACACAAATCGCCGGTAATAACCTGCTAACCCCAAGAAACTCCTGATCTCGGTCATTGAAGTAGGACGTGGCCAACTCTGAACTACCTCAATCTTCTTGGGATCCACCTTAATACCCTCTCCTGACACTACATGCCCCAAGAATGACACTGACTCTAGCCAAAACTCACACTTGGAGAACTTAGTATAAAGTTGTTGCTCTCGCAAGGTCTGAAGCACTACTCTCAAATGCTGCTCGTGCTCCCACAGGCTACGTGAGTATATCAAGATGTCGTCAATGAAGACGGTGACAAAAGAATCAATATATGGCTTGAACACCCTGTTCATCAAGTCCATAAATGCCGCTGGAGCATTAGTCAAGCCAAAGGACATCACCATAAACTCATAGTGGCCGTCCCTAGTCCTGAATGCAGTCTTCGGAACATCTGAATCCCGAATCTTCAGCTGATGATACCCTAACCTCAAGTCAATCTTAGAGAACACCCTAACACCCTGCAGCTGGTCAAACAAATCATCAATACGGGGCAATGGATACTTGTTCTTGATGGTGACTTTGTTCAACTGGGGGTAATCAATGCACATCCGCATAGTCCCGTCCTTCTTCTTCACAAATAGCACTTGTGCACCCAAGGCGATACACTAGTCTAACAAACCCCTTTGCTAACAACTCCTCCAACTGCTCCTTCAGCTCCTTATGAGACATATGGGACAGTGGGATAGATATAGGATGAGTACCTGGAGCCAAATCAATACAAAAATCAATACCACAATCCGGAGGCATGCTAGGAAGATCAGAAGGAAAAACATCGACGAACTCTCGGACTACTGGCACTGAATCAATCGTCGAACACTCTGCGGTGGTGTCTCGCACATAAGCTAAATAAGCCAAACACCCTTTCTCAACCATGTAATGAGCCTTCAGGAAAGAAATAACCCTGCTAGGCGTATCAACTGTGGAACCCTTCCACTCCAACCTCGGCAACCCTGGCATCGCTAGTGAAACAGTCTTGGCATGGCAATCTAGAATGGCGTGATATGGAGATAACCAATCCATGCCCAGGATAACCTCGAAATCGATCACATCGAGCAACCGAAGATATGCTCTAGTCTCAAAACCACAGAAAGTAACCACACACGGCCGGTAGATCCGGTCCACAACCACAGAATCACCCACAGGAGTCGACACACGAATAGAAACATCCAAAGGCTTAGGAGAAGTGACCAGGAATCGAGCAAACAGAGATGACATATATGAATAAGTAGACCCTGGATCAAATAATACTGAAGAACCCCTACCGCTGATAGAGATAATACCTGTGATGATGGAATATGAGGCCAATGCATCTGGCCTGGATGGAAGAGCATAGAATCTAGCTGGAGCGCCAGCTGGCTGGCCTCCACCTGTCTGAGCAATAGCGGACTAACCTCTACCCTTCTGACCTCCACCTCTGGGATGGCCTCTACCAGTTTGTTCTCCACCTCTAGGTGGCTGGGCTACTGGTACTGGAGTCATGGGCTGCTGCCCCTGCTGCACTGCCTTGCCCCTAACCCTGGGGCAAGATCTCCTCATGTGACCGGGGTCTCCGCACTCAAAACAACACGGTGCGGTGATCTGCTGCCCTGATGACTGTCCCTGATGACTCGTAGATCCTATGGGAGGAGCCTGGATAGCCGTTGGACGATATAAAGTCTCCGGCATAGCACTAAAGTAGGGACCAGAAGAACCCTGAGGATGTGAATACCCACTGGAAGAACCCTGAATAGCTGGCAAGCGGTAGGAACTCTCTGACATGGCACTGAAATAGGGGCGTGCTGGAGCCTCCCCGGGCGGGAGGTGGTGGTGCTGAAGATGGGGGCCTACTGGGCTGACCCCTCCCATACTGACCTCTGCCCCTAGCTGGGGCACCTCTGAACTCTCCAAAGAATCTAGCTCTCTTGTCCTACTATATTTTCTCTCTAGCAATCTCGACCACAATCTGATACTCCATATCCATCTCTACCTCTCGGGCCATACACGATCGAATACTGGGCTGCAACCCGGTGACAAACCTCCGCACTCTCTCTGCATATGTAGGGAGTATCATAAGTGCATGGCGGGATAACTCAGAAAATCTCGCCTCATAGTCGGTCAGAGACATCTGACCCTGCTCAAGTTACTCAAACTGATACCGCAGCTCTTCCTTCTCAGAAGGCAGAATATACATGTCCAAGAACAACTATACGAACTGACCCCAGGCAATGGGAGGAGAACCGGTGGTCCTGCCAAGAACATAGGACTGCCACCATCTACGGGCCCTGCCCTCAAGCTGAAAAGTAGTGAAGTCGATTCCATGCGACTCCAATATCCTCATAGCATGCAGTCTATCCCTGCACCTATCGATGAAGTCCTGGGCATCCTCATGACACTCACCCCCGAAGACTGGAGGGTGAAGTCTAGTCCATCTGTCTAGTAACATCTGCAGATCGCAATCCACAGATGGGCCTGGGCTGGGGTTCCACTACAGCAACTGGATGAACCCCATCTGCGGGTAATGCACCCGGAGTCTGATATACCGCAGCTGCATGACCTAGAGCCTGAGAAATAGGGGTATGGGCTCCCCCTCCTACCTGTGAAGCAGACGGGTCTGCTAGAAATAAACCAGCCTGAGTCATAATGTCCATGAACCGAAGCATGCAGCCCATGACCTCCTCAAATCCCGGTGCTGTCATGAAATCCACCGAAATAGGCTCAGCTGCGGGCACCTTGCCCTGCTTCTCAACGATCGAATCCCTCGCAGGATCTGCTGGTGGTGCCTCTGGAATAGCTCTGGAATGCCCGCATCCCCTACCACAGGCCGGTGCCCCCCCCCCCCCGACCTCTACCTTGGCTTCTAGCTATAGGGGGAACGGCTCCTCTCGGGTCTGGAACGTCGGCAGTACGAGTCCTTACCACCTGTGAGAGAATAGAAGAAAAAAATTTAGTACACTGACCATTGCACGATAGAAATGAATAAATAGTAGTTTTTCCTAATACCCTATAGCCTCCCGAAGATAAATACAGACGTCTCCGTACCGATCTACAAGACTCTATCAGGTTTGCCCATAGCTTTGTGAGACCTACGTGAACCTAGTGCTCTGATACCATGATGTCACGACCCATTTTTCCATAATAGGTCATGATGGCGCCCGACACCACTGTCAGGCCAGCCAACGCGAAAGTATAATTAAGTTCTTATTTTCCTTTTTACCAAAAAACTAAGTATAACAGAATTTTTCAAAGTTAAGGCTAAAGCCAAGAGTGATAACACTGTAATAATATAGTTATACAACCCAAAAATGAATGTCTACTAACGTGTGTGTCAGAACCTGGTGTCACAAGCTACGGGCAACTAGTAGAATATATACAAAAGAATAATACACTATCCTACTGTCTGAATTAGGATAGACAGAAACAAAAAAAATACAAAGGAAGACTTCTTCGGCTGCGGGTCGGCATGAAAGGAAAGCAGCTCACCATAGAAGTCCCAGTCGTGCTCACTGATACGCACCAGAATGATGTCCGGATCCACCTGCCTCAAAACCTGTACATTTAAATACAGAAGTGTAGCATGAGTACATAAATAACCTGTACCCAATAAGTATCCCATCTAATCTCGAAGAAGTAGAGACGAGAAGTTGACTTGATACTTACTAAGGTCAATTAATATATATATATATATATATATATATATATATATATATATATATATATATATATATATATATATATATAAAAGTATAATTTGTTCAAATCATGGAAATTACAAGCATCAACAGTTTATGGCAAGTGGCATAGGTCAGGTACTTCACTGCATCAAGTTTATAATTTATCATTTGAGATAATAGCAAAATAAAGCAAGTATAATCTTTCCCACAATTAACATGCGCACATAGTACCGAGGCGACGGCCCGAACCAACAGAAAGAAACTGTGCACTTGCCGAGGGTCGACGGCGCGCCTATAGATGCATCTATTCATACCGAGGCGGTCGGCGCGATCCACAAATATCAGGTAATATCAAGAATACGCACAAAGGCACATTTAGAGTCAAATATACCATACAATGTTCAACAAGTGTGCAAGTTGCTTTTATTTCATTTCAAGTCTCTACACATCCTAAGTGGTCTCATTAGGAAAATAATATGGGGGTTCTCATAAACAAAGCATGATGTGGGTCCTAAACTACCCAGATAATCAACATAGTAGTAGCTACGTAAGGACACTCGTCACTTGGTGCGTACGTATCCCCCGCATTCAGCAATAATAATTCATTCATTAATCCTATGGGGACTATTCCCCCTCTTACAAGGTTAGAACAGAGACTCACATCGCTCCGAAGCGCACTTCCAATATCAAGAATAAGCCCAAACCCTCAATTCGTAGGCAAACGAGCACAAACTAATTAAAATAAAGCAAGAACTAGTCAATAAGAGCTTACAAGGTTAAATTCTAATTGTTTAAGTAATTTCCTAACCATTAATACAAGTTTCCTAAATTCTGACCCCGGACCCGCGTGCCCGGATTCCGAGATTTTTCGAAAGAAGTTGTTCTCTATCACCTAAGGATCACAAATATATGATTTCTAGTCCATTACATGGCAAATTATATGATTAAATCTTAGTTTCATTAAAACCCTAGGTCTAGCTTTAACCCTTGATTTTTACTAAAATTTTTTAGTGTTTAATTTACCTAATATACATGTATTTAAGTTAAGGATGAAGGGAAATTACTTACCTTGCCAACCTATGTGGAAACCCTCTCTTGGAAGAACCCCAATCGCCTAAGTTGAGAGTGAAAAATGAGAGAAATGAGTTTGAGTTCGTATTAAATGAACCCTTCTGCCCCCAGCTATTTTCGCACCTGCGGAAATTGGCCGCTTCTGCGGCTTTTGGAAATTGGGGCTGGACTGCTTCTGCGGTCTGGGGGCCGCATAGGCGAAACCGCTTCTGCGGTCCCTGGGCTGCTTCTGCGGTTTCCCCTGGCCTGCCCCTTCTCTGCTTCTGCGATCAAATGACCGCATCTGCGGTCCAAGAACCGTAGATGCGGTTATGACAGAAGCAGCAAACTTCAGTCATTTTCCAAATTCTAACTTCACTCGAGCCTCGCTCGTTTGACGCCCGGGGCTCCCGTGCCCCGTCCGAACATACCGACAAGTATGAAATGACGAGGCGGACCTACTCGAACCCTCGAAACACTCAAAACAACGCTAAATCGAGGAATCAACCCCAAAATAAAATGAATCAAATTATTGAATCACTAAGTTCTAAATTTCCTTCTAACAGGGTGAAACGCCCTTAAACTACCTGGATTGACACCAAATTTTACGGGTAAGTCTTAACTGATATTTCGGACTTGTACCAATTTTCAGAACTAAAATCCAAGCCCGATACCTAGGAAATCAATGATTACTTAGTTTATTTAATTCCTTAAAACTTCAAGTTAACAATTTCACAGACAAATTTATTACTCGGGCTAGGGACCTCGGAATTCGATTCCGGACATACGCCCAAGTCACATATTTTCCCACGGACCCTCCGGGATCGTCAAATCACAAATTCGGGTCCGTTTCCCAAGAAAGTTGACCGAAGTCAAACTTGGCCTTTTTAGAAAAACTTAAAGAAGCAAATGGACATATCCTTGCTCAAAACCCTTCTAACTTCCGAACCACCCGTCCCCGCAAGTCATAAATTCGTTAAAGCAAGTGTGGGAAGTTTTATTTAAGGGAACGGGGTTCTAAAATGCAAAATGACCAGTCAGGTCGTTACAATACGCCTAAGTTTCAGATCACGATATGGACCCATCTGGATCATTAAAATACAAATCTGGGTCCATTTTCTCAAAACGTTGACCGAAGTCAACTCAAATTAACTTTAAGGCAAAAAATCACATTTTAATCAATTTTTCACATCAAAGATTTTTGAAAAAAGACATGGACTGCACACGCAAATCGAAGAAGTCTAAAATAAGTTATTTGAAGTTTCGAAACATAGAATTATGGTATAAAACTGTAGATGACCTATCAGGTCATCACATTCTCCACCTCTAAAATAAATGTTTGTCCTCGAACGGACATAGAAAAGTACATGGACTGGTAAAACGGTGTGGCACTTCCGACTCAGACTCCTAAGTGGCTGCCTCGACCAGGTGACCTCTCCAATGCACTCAAACTGAAGGATAACACTTAAACCTCAACTGTCGGACTTGCCGGGCTAGAATTGTCACCTGCTCCTCCTCATAAGTCAAATCCCTATCCAACTGGACTGAGCTAAAATCTAATATATGGGACGGATCGCCATGATACTTCCAGAGCATAGACACATGGAACACCGGATGGACTGCTAATAAACTAGGTAGATTTGCGAGCATGTAGGGCATCTCACCCATGCTCTCAAGAATCTTAAAGGGTCTGATATACCTAGGGCTCAACTTGTCCTTTTTTCCAAACCTCATCACACCCTTCATGGGTGAAACCCGGAGCAATACCTTCTCCATAACTATCAATGCGACATCACGAACTCGACGGTTGGCATAACTCCTCTACCAAGATTGATCTGTGCAAAGTTGATCCTGAATAATCTTGACCTTATCCAAGGCATCCTATACCAAATTTTTACCCAACAATTGAGCCTCCCCAATCTCGAACCATACAACTGGTGAATGGCACTGCCTCCTATACAATGCCTTATAGGTATTCATTTGAATGCTAGACTGGTAGCTATTGTTGTAGGCAAACTCCACAAGTGGCAAGAATTGATCCCAAGAAACCCCGAAATCTATAACACAAGCGCGAAGAATATCCTCGAATATCTTAATAGTGCGCTCGAATTATTCGTCCTTCTGGGAATGAAATGCTATGATCAACTCAACCTGCGTGCCAACTTACATTGTACTTCCCTCTTGAAGCGAGAGGTGAATTGTGTACCTCGATCAGAAATGATAGACACGGGCACACCCTGAAGACAGATGATCTCGTGGATGTAGATCTCAGCCAACCACATTGAAGAATAGGTACACAAGAATAAAATGTACTGACTTGGTCAAATTATCCACAATGAACCATACCATGTTGAACTTCCTTTGAGTCTGTGGGAGTCAAACAACATAATCCATAGTGATACACTCCTATTTCCACTCAGGAATCACTATCTTCTGAAGCAAACCACCAAGTCTCTGATGCTCATACTTTACTTACTAACAATTTAGACACCGAGATACATATGCAACTATATCCTTCTTCATCCTTATCCACTAATAATGATGTCGCAAGTCCTGATACATCTTGGCGGCACCTGGATGAATAGAATACAGGGAATTATGGGCCTCCTTAATAATCAACTCACGAAGTCCATCTATATTGGACACACAAATACCACCCTACATCCTCAAAACCCTATCATCTCCAACAATAACCTGCTTGGCACCACCATGCCGCAATATGTCCCTAAGGACAAGTAAATGAGGGTCATCATACTGCTGCTCCTTGATGCGCTCATACAAGGAAGATCGAGAGACTTTACAAGCTAGAACACATATGGGCTCTGAAATGTCTAACCTCACGAACTGATTGGCCAAAGAATGAACATCTGAGGCAAGCGGTCTCTCACCAACTAGAATATACGCAAGGTAGCCCGTACTCACTGCCTTTCTACTCAAGGCATTGGCCACCACATTGGCCTTCCCGGGGTGATACAAAATGGTGATATCATAGTCTTTCAACAATTCCAACCATCTTCTCTACCTCAAGTTGATATCATTTTGTTCGAACAAATACTATAGACTCTGATGATCCGTAAATACCTCACACGATACATCGTAAAGGTAGTGCCTCAAAATCATTAGCACATGAACAATGATTGCCAACTCTAAGTCATGAACATGGTAATTCTTCTCATTAATCTTCAACTACCGCGACGCATATGCAATCACTCTGCCATCCTATATTAATACTCCACCAAGCCTTATACGAGATGCATATAATACACCATGTAAGATCCTGAACTATGGGCAACACCAACACTGACGCCATAGTCAAAGCAGTCTTGAGCTTTTGAAATCTTAAGTCACACTCATCTAACCATTTGAACATGCACCCTTCTGGGTCAATCTCGTCAATGGGGCTTTTATGGATTAAAACTCCTCAACGAACCGGTGGTAATAACTCTCCAAACCCAGGAAATTCCGAATCTCTATAGTTGAAATGGGTCTAGATCAGTTCTAAACTACCTCATAAGATCCACCTTTTTGCCTACTGCCGATACGACGTGCCCCAAGAAGGCGACTACCAAAACTCACACTTTTAAAGCTTAGCATATGACTAGCTATCTCTCAAAGTATGAAGTACAATCCGAAGATGCTACTTGTGCTCCTCTCGAATGCGGGAGTAGATCAAGATATCATCAATAAATACAATCACACGGAAATACAAGTAGGGTTTGAACACTCGGTTCATCAAATCCATAAATGCTAATGGGGCATTTCTCAACCCAAATGACATCACTAGAAGCTCATAATGCCCATACCATGTTTGAAAAACTGTCTAAGGGACATCAGATGCATTAATCTTCAATTGATGGTAGCCAGACCTCAAAAACATCTTCGAAAACACCATTGCACCCTGAAGCTAATCAAATACATAATAAATCCTCGGTATTTGATACTTGTTCTTGATTGTGACTTTGTTCAACTGCCAATAATCTATGCACATCCTCATCGATCCATCTTTCTTCTTTACAAACAATACGAGTGCACTCTAAGGCGAGATATTAGGTCTAATGAAGCCCTTATCAAGCAAATTTTGCAATTGCTCCTTCAATTATTCCAACTTTGGCGGGCCCATACATTATGGCAGAATAGAAATGGGCTAGGTTCCCGAAGCCAAATCAATGCAAAAGTCAATATCTTTGCCGGGTGGCATCCCTGGCATATCTGCAAGAAAAAACTTTGGGAACTCATGAACAACTGGCACCGAATCCATAGAAGGAACCTCCGAAAAAAAATCATGCTGGTAGAATGGTCAGGAGTCGCTCTCCACTCTAATCGAGAAATCCCTAGCAAGGCTAAGGTCACTGTCTTGGTGTGACAATCCAATATAGCATGGTAAGGTGACAGCCAATCCATTCCCAAGGTGACATCAAAATCTACCATATCAAAAAGTAGGATATCTACGCTGGTCTCAAGATTACCAAAAGTAACAACACACGAGTGATAGACACGATCTACAAAAATAAAATCTCCTACATGTGTGAGACGCATACACATGATCACTCAAATAATCACGAGGCACAACTAGATATGAAACAAAATAGGATGACACATAGGAATAAATAGAGCCCAGATCAAATAGAACTTAAGCATCTCTATGGAAAACTAGAGCAATATATGTGATAACAACGTCAGATGACTCAACCTCAGGCTTGGTTGGGAAAGCATAAAATTGGGGCTGGGCCCCACCACTCTAAACTACATCTCTAGGATAGGCTCTAGCTGGCTGTCTTCCACCTCTAATGGCCTAACCTCCATCTCTAGCTGGCTGCACGGGCAGTGAATCAATCGGTGCCAGAACCATGGAACGAGAACCCTACTACTATGTGTTGCCTGGTGTCCGAGGGCAAAATCTAGCGATGTGCCTCAAATCACCACAAGTATAATAGGACGTCGCTTGATGTGACTGCTGACCCTGGAATTGACCCTATCGACCTAGGTTACAACCCTAAAAACTACAAAGTAGAGGTGCACTAATAGGAGTTGGTGGTGCACTACAGGCTAGTTAGTCTGGATGAGATACATAAGGGTCGTGACTACTTGAAGCATTGTGAGATGCCTGGAGTGCTGATGGAAATGATTTGGGAGGATGAACTCTACCAAAAGTACACCTGCCTCCAGAGGAGGCACCACTGAACCAATCAAACTGACAAGGCCTCTTATCAGCCCCCTATCTCCTCGCCCCGAGCAAGAACCATCTTGATTCGCCTAGCATCATTTGCAGCCGTCTGAAAAGAAATCTCACCCCCAATCTCATTGGCCATCTGTAGCCTGATATTGTAAGTGATTCCATCAATAAATATCCTCACCCTCTCCCTCTCAGTAGGAAGCAAGATAAGAGCATGAAGAGCTAGATCTACAAAACAAGTTTCGTACTGAGAAACCGTCATACTGCCCTGTAGGAGACGCTCAAATTGCCTACGATAATCCTCTCTCAGTGTGATAGGGAGGAACTTATCTAGAAATATCTAAGAGAACTGATCCCAAGTAAGTGTAGGAGACCCAACTGGTCTAGTGAACATATAATCTCTCCACCACCTCTTGGCGTAACTCATCATATAAAATACAACAAAATTGACCCCATTGGTCTCAACTATACCCATGTTCCATAACACCTCTTGGCAGCGGTCAATATAATTTTGTGGGTCCTGAGAAGGTGCAACACTAAACTAAACTAGAAAGATCTTTTTAAACTTGTCCAATCTCAAAAAAGCCCTATAATACATAGAAGGCCTATCACTAGCCTGTGCCGCAATACCAGTTGAACTACCCCAACTGGCGGGGCTGCTAGAGACTGATACTAGGGAGCCATCTGCTCCAGAGTGTGAGTAGTAGGAGTCTCTGCTCCTCCCCCAGTCTGAGAAACGACTGGTACTACTAGAAATGTACTGGCCTAGGCCACACTCTTCATAAGTCCCACCAAACGGACTAGAGTGTCCTGAAGTACCGTAGTGGCGATGAACCCCCATGGGACCTAAGCTGGTCCAACAGCTACAGTCTGAGCTAGAACCTCCCCATAAAAATCTACCTGAGGCTCCACTGATGGTGCTGCTGCTCGAGCTCTGCCTCTGCCTCGGCCTTTGGCGTGACCTCGCCCTCTCCTCTGCCCTTGTAGGATCTTCCACTGGGGGCTCTTGCTGTTGTTCAGCTGAAAATGCAATACGTGTTCTCGCCATCTATGAGAGAACAAGAATACAATATTTCAATCATCAATGATAAAATAAAATATCACGACAAAGAATAATAGAAGTGAAATTATTTCTAAACTCTGTAGCCTCAGGAAGATAAGTACAGATGTCTATGTACCCCAGACTCCACTAAGCCTACTCGTGTCTCATGAGACCTAGGCAACGTAATGCTCTGATACCAACTTGTCACGACCCGGAATTCCCACCTTTGGGATCGTAATAATCTTTAACAATTCACTCGCTAGGTAATCCAACGTTAGAGTAATTCTTAAGTCATTTTTGAAACACTTCAAATATATAAATCAATTAAACAAAAATGAAACTAAAATAAAGTACGATATGGCATAGTAACTAACATATCTAAGTACAACCCGGATCTGGAGTCATAAGTACACGAGCTTCTAGAAGTACTAAAAATAGGGTCTGAAATAAATATAACTGTCTCGAATGAAATGAACAGTAAATAAGAAAAGAGGAAGGAGACTTCAAGGTCTGCAGACGCTATTAGATATGCCTTGAGTCTCCGAATGTTCTAATCCGAGATGATGCACCTCACATACAACCGGGACCACTCAAAATGTGCACAAGAAGTGCAGAGTGTAGTATGAGTACAACTGACCCAATGTACTCCATAAGTGTCGAGCCTAACCTCCGCAAGGTAGTGACGAGGCTATGACAGGACACTCTTGTAATTTAACCTGTAAAAATTAAGATATACGTGCAACATAACAACAAATAGAGATTAAATAAGTATGACTGGGAGGGGACTTGCGAAAGGGGATCAAGATACGATAACTACAACAGGAATGACATCATGAGACAGTCAAATATACCCTCAACCAATGGAAACGGATAAACATAATGAATAAAGATGGCACATCATCACTCATCGTGATTTTACTCTCAACCTCACCATGAAAAAATAACAATGGCATGACATCACCGTTCGTACTTTTACTCTCAATCTCTCCATGAAACGATAAATACGTTACAACATCACCCTTAATGTTTTAACTCTCTTCCTCACCATGTATTTATCAGTAAATGATGCAATAAACACACAACATTACCGTTCATGCTTTAATACTCTCCCTTACTATGTAGTAATGAATATAAGAATAAGCAAGAATAAACCTTACATCAATAATGGGTCCGAGATACCAATCCTCAATTTCAAAGAAATACTCAGCCATCACAATTTAATTCATAAATGCAAGAAGAACGATCAAATAAGAATTAAACTAATCTAAGCATGGATATCATAAGCAAAGAAGGAAATAAATTACAAGCAACAAGTCTCACCAGCATGTTTTAACCCAACAATAACACATAGGTGCTCGTCACCTCACATATACATTGTGCCCACACACTTAAACATGTAGCAAATAGGCAAACAAGTCTTAATCCCTCATGTAAAGTTTAACCACAACATTACCTTGCTCCGTAATAGACTCAAAGTCCAACCACAGCCTTGCCTTTCGAACAAGCCTCCGAACCAACCAAATCTAAAAAATTATTAATCAAACAATTCAAAATAAGCCTTAAGAACTAGCCACGAATGAAAGACGTTCAATTTAGGTAATTATTGAAAAAGTCAACAAAAGTCATCCCCGAGCTTGCTTGGTGAAATCTGAAATTCAGACTAAAACCAGATTACTCATCCCTCGAGACCGGTTATCTAATTTGTATTGAAATCCGACCTCAATTCGAGGTCTAAATTACAATTTTACAAAAATTTCTAATGCTATCCAAATCCCCAATTTCTATCATGAAAATCCTAGATTTAAGGTAGAAATCTTATGAAATGTTCTGGGTAATTAAAAGGAAGTAGGCTAGAGTCACTTACCAATGAATTGAGGAAGAAAAACTATTAGAAAAATTGCCTCTAATGTGTTTAGGGTTGAGAAGTTATAAGAATGAGCTAAAATCTTATTTTTCCACTCTTATACCCAGCTGCAATTATCGCAATTGCGAGACAAAGTTGATCGCCATTGAGATCAATCCTTTACAAATGCGGAAAATCACTGAACCTGTTGCCTTCGCAAATATGACACATTTTGTCGCAAATGTGAGCCAAGGCTGCCTCAAAAGCGAATATTTGACTCACAAATGTGAGTCCGCCTTAGTTTGCCTTTAGTTGGAAACACGACACAATAGTTCGCAAATGCGAACCTGCACCCTTCGCATCTGCGGACTACTCTTCGCAAATGCGAAGCTAACCCAGCCCCTCCCTATCAGCAAATGCGAGCCAGACTTCGCATTTGCGATCAAGTCCTTCCAAATGCGAAATCTGCAGACCTGATGCACCAATACACTTTTAAGTTCAACAACCATTCTGTTTCCTATCCGAAACTCACCCGAGTCCTCGGGGCTCTAAACCAAATATGCACACTGGTCAAAAAATATCATACGAACTTGTTCGCACGATCAAAATACCAAAACAACACCTAAAACTACGAGTCAAACTCCAAATCAAATGAAACTTTTAATAAAACTTAAGAACTTTTATTTTAACGAGTGAACGTCCGAATAATAACAAATGAACTCCGTTTTGCACTAGATTTTGTAGACAAGTCATAAAAATAGTAATGAACCTATACCAAGCTCCGGAACTAGAATCCCGACCCGGTAGCTATAAAGTCAAACTTCAGTCAAATGCATAAATTCTTTAAACCTTAAACTTTAATTTTTTAACAAATTCCGATAACTCGAGCTAGGGACCTCCGAATTCGATTCCGGGAATACGCCCAAGTCCCAAATCACGATACGGACCACTGTTACTGTCAAAATATGAATCCGGGTCCGTTTGCTCAAAACGTTTATCGAAGTCAACTCAAATAAATTTTAAGGCATGAATTCATATTTTTAATTAATTTTTCACATAAAAGTTTTCTGGAAAAAAGGCACGGACTACACACACAAATTGAGGAGGACTAAAAGGAGCTATTTGAGATTTTAAAACACAAAATTATGGGATAAAATTCTAGATGACCTATCGAGTCTATCACATTTAGGTTGTGTTAACATCATTACTTAATTTTTTATGGATGCATACCTATTACTAACATCCAAAATTTTATCAATTTTGTATTTATAATCTTTTAGTTTATCACATTTCAACTCAATACTCCAGTTTTTAGATACTACCCAAATTTCCTACTCTTAATGCGAAAAGACATTGCTTTTCATTTTGTGTAGCACTGTATTTCTAAAATTATACATAAAGTAGGGCGTATTTTTAAAATCAATGTCTTCTAGCATCAAGTAGGAGCAGAACTTATCAACAAAAAGGATAGGCAGATCTTGAATTCTAGAGCATTGGTGCAATAATTAAGTACTTAATCAAATGCACCATTCAACCTTTATAGAGTATGAGTGTGTTTTCACATAATTAACGTGGAGGGAACATGAGTTCACGTGCCCCATTTGAACCGTATATAAAAACTGGAATGTTGAGTTGGAATGTGATAAACAAAAAGATTGTGAATATGAAATTGTTAATAAAATTCTGGATGTTATTGACAGATATGCATCCATTAAATTTTTATGTAATAATATTAGCACAACCTAAATAATTTAAACATCATTTTATTGCTTAATTAGTGGATAAAACAAGAATAAATTATACCAAGCAACTAACTGGACTCACGAGAAAGCAAATGACTAAATGAGTTAACGTCCTTAGTTGACTAGTTCTGCTTTATATATCTGGTCATCTTCGAATCATAATTAACGTCATAAAAGATTACCAAGCATATTGAATTTGATTATGCAGTAGACCATTTTTTAGTCTTTTCTTATAGTATAAAACTTTTCAGATCAACTGTTTTATCTATAATTCCGTAGAACAAAAGACTATGTAATTTCTATAAGACTATCTTGCACTAATTTGACACTTACGTACCTTACATCAATTTGTGGACTCCTAATTACACATATGTGCTATATTATATATAATATAAGCATGAAAGGAGGGAACAAAATGTATTGAAAGCAATTTTAATTGTTGAATGTATTCAGTATGTATTCATCTTTACAGAGTCCGTGTTATATAGTACAAATTATCCTAGGTACTATGTCTATACGTAGCACTACCCAATGTGTATCTATAACAGATTTTGTCTTACTATTTGCACAATATAAGAAAACAAAATAAACAGCTGGCATAGTCTAGAAAGTTCCCTTGGATGTATCTTCTGCTTTACATTGCCATTTTAAATGGCCTGATTGTGAACCACGTGGCTTGATCTCCTTGAAGGGAAAGGTTGAAATTTCACAAACCAAATACTATCAATTTGGGTTTAGTTGATTGTGTTCTGATGATAGGCTATAATCACATATTTTAGTTAATTATTACACTCTAATTTACTGCACTTTAGTTGAGTTTGAGTTTTAATCGCTAGTGTTTTGCACTAACAGTGTATTTTATGCCTTGTAGGAGTGATTTCGAGCTATATATATATGTTATGGAATGAATTAAAGTGATCTGGAGTTTTGTAATCTGATTAAAAACCCAAAAAATTAAGCCGGGATTGTATTCAGGGGTCAAATTTGATAATTAAGTACGAACAAAGACTCGAGAAGGCATATTGTGTACTGTCTAGTAAAATAGACATAACTATTTTCACAGAACTCCATTTGGGTTCCACAATATATCGTTAAAAAGCTAACTCAAAGGGCTACAACTTCCATGTTTTACGTTTTTTAAAATTCCAAACGGAACAGGGTGAAAAACCGCGTTTATGGTAGGATCGCGGCAGAACAATGCTGCAGATTCTGAAGGCCACTCTGGCCGCGGTCCTGGCGTAACCGCGGCAGGACGCATAAATTTCAGGGACCAAAGTGCAAAACACGGGATTATAAGTCCTAAACCCTATATTAAACGAAGGAGGCCGGCCAAGAAAAGGGAAGAGGATAGATTTGAGACATAGATTCGACCTAAGGAGGCAATAACACATTGGTAGCAAGGCGGAGAATTCTTCTACGAGTTTTTCCTTCCCCTTCCTATTTTTCATTGTTGGTTATGACTTTTAGTATTGTAGTTTTACATACTATTATGAATAGCTAATTTATTATCTAGAGTTTTGATAGAACCTTTTGTAGGATAAATTCTTGTTATGTTTTTATATAATTCAGCCATAACTTTTCTCTATTTGTTCAACTACATTTATATTTTGGTTGATTGAACAGCTCTCAATTAGCTGCGCCTATTTAGTATGCATAACTCAGGAGAAAGTGCATATTTAGGTAATTGTTGAACAACACCACTCCCAGAGTATATGAGGGATCAATAACCGAGGGTTTAAAAGTGGGATTAGGGATAACGAAGCCTTGGGTGCGATCTGAAGTGAGTTGTATTAAAAGCCAGCTAGCTAGCTCGGGAGAGTGCGTCTAGTAAATTTTCGTAATTAATCGGGAGAGATTTACGGTAATAAGAGTGCTCATAATCGGTAAAGAATACTTAGGCGGAATTACAAAAGACATAGCGGGAAGGATTCCGACAATTGGAAAAATCATAACTCTAGACCTCCTTAATCTTTTCTCTAACCCTCAGTATCGTTAGTTGTTAATTTACTATTTTAATTTGTTAGTTAATTAGTTAAACACATGAATCTTAATATCTATAAGTTAGGAATTGTTCAAGCTTGTCTTCTTGGTGATAGGGAACAGCTGTAGCTAAATCTTAGTTCTCTGTAGGATTCGACTCCGGACTTGTAAACCGGATTATATTTGCAGTGACCGCTTAGTCCTTTTTATAAGGCATAGTTGGGCGTAATCAAATTTTGGCGCCGTTGCCGGGGAACTTACAATGTAGTTGTGGGTGTACATATTGCTAGGCTTCAAGTTTGAACTTTTATTTTATTATTAATTTTTTTATTTTAGATTTATTTATTTATTTGAGAAATATGGAATCATTGAATTATGAGAATTTTGGTGTTGGTAATTCTAGTTTTAATCCTCCTTATGCATATTGTGAAGGAAAGCACCCAGGGTAAAATTATCAAAATATTTCCGAGAGCGAATTTTGTGCACCAACTCAATCTTATTTGTGGAATGTGTGTGATATGTGTGGTGGTCAAGATGGTCACTTTCATGGTTGTTCTTATAGTTCTTATCTTCCCCCATCCCCTTACTTTGATGGTTCTTTTTTTTTATTCTGAAGTTAATAGGAACTTGGAACCCACGTATGAGGACCTGAAAAAGATCGAGGATATGCTAAAGTGCCTTACGGAACAATATGATGAGATACAACTGCCGGTACAAAGGCAAGGGGCAACTATTCACAACTTGGAGGCTCAAGCGAATAAATTAATTAAACCTTGTAAAGCGCAACAAATTGACATTGTGGATAGTAGCCAATACGAGCATGAATTGGCTGTATAAATTGCCATTATGATGGAGGATTTAAAAAAATACCAGGATGAGCTAGAGGAGAAAGCTAGAGTAGAACACCAACAATCAATCGCACTAGATTTTGAGGATGTCGATGTTGTAGAAGAGATACTAGAGTCAACCAAGGATATTGAAGATACATATTTTGTTGATTCTATTGTCATTAGTGTTGAGAATGTAGACAGTCCCAATGTTCATGTAGTTGAGCGCATTGGTCCTCACTCCAAGCATTTTTCCATATTGTGTTTAGATGATGATATGGAAATAGAGTCGTCCGAGCCATTTGCGGAGTCGAGGAATGAGGAACAAAGTGCTTACATTCTGGAATTCTTCTTGCCAGAAAATTGGGATTACACACCTCATCTAAAGGCCAAGAAGTGCAGAATACTATATTATTTTATTGGGCCAGCCAGATTCGTTCCACCACCCCAGGAGCATGATCATAGAGCAGAATCAATACTTGGGGTCCGATTCATAAGTTCAAAGTGGAAGCGGAAAGTGATTCACGTCGTGCAGCGACGTTAAATCAAGTGCTTGTTGGGAGGCAACCCAGCTTTATTACTTTCTTTTATTTATTTTTTATTTTTAATTGTATTATTTTTGTAGTGTCCTTTTTTTATTTTCTAGGAGCATGGAAAAAAAAGGTATAGGAAGGATGCAACAAAAAACCAAATGGTTGGAACTAAGTGAGAGATACCCGCACGAAGGACCAAGCTTGGGAGAAGTCTGAGTACCCCATGAGCTGCTAGTGCTTTGGCCTTTGGCCTACCAGGGAGTTTTTTTTACCCTCTTATTAGTATGGTGTGCATCAGGGATAATGAACAATTTTAAGTGTGGGGTGAGGAGATTATCTGGGTTACTTTATATGCTATTTTAGTTGTGTTAGTTTAATTGAATAATTATTTTTTTATTTTTTTTAAAAAAAAAAATTGGACTTTTCCCGACGATGGATCTATTAGACAATTTTCTTGAGTAATTCAAGTCTAAAGAAATAAAAATAAAAAGATTTTCTTTTGTTAGGTAGTGTAGCAATTACCCCTTAGTTTTTCTTTAAACCACGGTTCTTTTCCAAGAGTTTTATTTGAACCGGGTGTAGTTAGTTTTTTTTAGGAATAGGAGGCATTGTGTTTTGTTTTGAAATGAATCAATATCTCTTGACTTTGCTATGCCTTGAGAATAGTGAGTACTTTGGCCGTGACGCTTAGGCTCAGTTTTTTACTCTTGTATAAGTACCTTAAATTGTATGATCTTAAATTTGCTTAACTGCTTTGACTAGGGTGTCTTGATGAATCCAATCCTGAGTGAGTTATGTGCCATGTGTGTGTAAGGTTTTGTGTTATTCTGTGCATTGAATTTGATGTCTAGAACTTGCCTCGTGTGTTTGCAGAGCGAAATAGTAGTTTTGTTCAGTCTTGGAAGTGATATAGGCATTTCTTGTTGAGCCATATATACATATTTTACCCACCTAATTGTTATGCATCGTAGTTAACCCCTTTGAGCCTGTAATTTTGTTTCCTTGGCAACCACATTACAAGTCGTACCCATTTATTGGAATTAACCATCCATTTGAACCATTGTAACCTCTCATAGCACTTGATTTGTTTATGAACTATGTAAAAGTTAAAGTGTGGGGTGGTTGGTTTGGCTTTTTAGTGGAATTAATGAAATAAGGAGAAAGGTGCATTGTTTTGAAAAAGTAAAAGCCACTTGATTTGAAAAAAAAAATAGCTGGATTGTTGTAAAAAAAAATTCCTTGATATATGGTGGCTCTTGAAGTAAATGTGCTTAAAGAAGTATGGGGTAATATAAATTGATGTGAGGGTGGAGTTTGGTTTGACATAAATATGGGGTTTAATTGTTAAAATGTATGTATTAAAGTGCTTAGGGAGGTGTAGTCACTCTTATATCTAAATGTATCATACCCGTCCCATAGCCTACATTACAACCAAATAAAGTCCTAATTGATCCAATATTGAATGAGCTCGATTAGTGGAGTAGTACACTACGGGCAAGCTTATGGTGCATTTTTTGTGGCATATGAATGTTATTTCTGAGAGTGAGTGAATTCTTTCTATCTTGAGTTCCAAAGATTTCTTAAATTTTATTGTGTGGAACTACTCTCTTGTGTTGTGAGGGTACTTGATTCATGAAGGAAAGATAATGTCGGTGACCTCTATATTAGAGTAAGTAGGTGACTTTTGAATAATGTATGGCACTTGTGAGTCAAATATTGAGGTGAATATGTTACGCTTTTGTGCTTAGTCTATTTTAAATACTCTTGGTGTGTTGCGTTAGGAGAATTGTTTAAAAAGGTCGTGCCTATAAAAAAAGTGTAGTTTAATTGCTCGAGGACGAGCAATGGTGTAAGTGTGGGGTATTGATGATAGGCTATAATTACGTATATTAGTCGATTATTACACTCTAATTTACTGCACTTTAGTTGAGTTTGCGCTTTAATCGTTAGTGTTTTGCACTAACAGTGTGTTTTATGCCTTGTAGGAGTGATTCTGAGCTATATAGATGTTATGGAATGAATTCAATTGATTTGGAGCTTTGAAGTATGAGTAAAAGCCCAAGGAATTAAGTCGGGATCATATTCAGAGGTCAAATTTGATAATTAAGTACAAACGTAGACTCGAGGAAGCATATTGCGCACTATCTAGTAAAATAGACATAACTCTATGCTCAGAACTACATTTGGGTTCCACAATATATGATTGGAAATCTAACTCAGAGGACTACAACTTTCATGTTTTACGTTTTCCTACATTCCAAACGGAATAGGGTAAAACACCACAGTTACGGTAGGACCGCGGCAGAACACAGCTGCAGATTCTGAAGGCCACTCTGGCCGCGGTCCTGGCGTAACCGCAGTAGGACCGCAGCAGGATGCGTAAATTTCAGGGACCAAAGTGAAAAATACGGGATTTTAAGCCCTAAACCCTATATTAAATGAAGGAAACTGGTCAAGAAAAGGGAAGAGGATAGATTTGAGACATAGATTCGACCTAAGGAGGCAAAAATACATTGGGAGCAAGGCGGATAATTCTTCTACGAGTTTTTCCTTCCTCTTCCTATTTTTCATTGTTGGTTTTGACTTTTAGTATTGTAGTTTTACATACTATTATGAATAGCTAATTTATTATCTAGAGTTTTGATAGAACCTTTTGTAGGATAACTTCTTGTTATGTTTTTATATAATTCAGCCATAGCTTTTCTCTATTTGTTCAACTACGTTTATATTCTGGTTGATTGAAGAGTTCTTAATTAGCTGTACCTATTTAGTATGCATAACTCAGGAGAGAGTGTATATTTAGGTAATTGTTGAACAACACCACTTCCAGAGTATACGAGGGATCAATAACCGAGGCTTTAAATGTAGGATTAGGGACAACGAAGCCTTGGGTGCGATCTGAAGTGAGCTGTATTAAAATCCAGCTAGCGTAGCTCGGGAAAGTGCGTCTAGTAAATTGTCGTAATTACTCGGAAGAGACTTATGGTAATAAGAGTGCTCATGATTGGTAGAGAATACTTTCGCAAAATTATAGAAGACATAGCGGGAAGGATTCCGACAATTGGGGAAATCATAACTCTAGACCTCCTTAATCTTTTCTCTAACCCTCAGTATCGTTAGTTGTTCATTTACTATTTTAATTTGTTAGTTAATT
Organism: Nicotiana glauca; assembly: GCA_026770625.1. Lineage (NCBI taxonomy): Eukaryota > Viridiplantae > Streptophyta > Magnoliopsida > Solanales > Solanaceae > Nicotiana > Nicotiana glauca. The sequence goes on along the minus strand of MU757561.1, from coordinate 207,271 downwards.
AGTTAAACACAAGAGTCATAATATCTATAAGTTAGGAATTATTCAAGCTTGTCTTCTTGGTGATAGTGAACGGCTGTAGCTAAACCGTAATTCTCTGTGGGATTTGACTCCAGACTTGTAAACCGAATTATATTTGCAGCGACCACTTAGTCCTTTTTATAAGGCATAGTTGGCCGTCATCATGTTCAAACGTGAATGTCTTTGTACGTTGTCTTCTTACCTTCTCTTTCTTCTTTTACTAAACCAACATCTTATCTTCTTTCTAAATCAATAGAAGAATTTTGATTCCTTTCTAAATCAATACGAGAGTTCCGATTATGATTATGCGCAGCATCTTCAACATCCCCCTCAACTTGGAGTGGTTTGAGAAAATGCTCAACTTTCCCAGTAAATGGTGATGCTTCGGTCCGGTGAGAGATTTGGTAAATAAATCGGCAAGCTGAGCCTCCGATCTGACGAAGGAAAGTGAAATTATACCGGCCAGGAATTGTTGACGCACGAAGTGGCAGTCAATTTCTACGTGCTTCGTCCTCTCATGAAAGACGGGATTTTTTGCAATATGGATGGTGGCTTGACTGTCCGAGTGAAGAGGAACCAGCAGAGTAATCGGAGAAGACAAATCGTCAAAGATCCGTACTAACCAGGTAAGTTCGGTAACAACTCGTCTCATGGATCTGTATTCTGCTTCAGCAGAACTGAGAGAGACTGAGGTTTGTTTTTTTTATTTCCATGAAATTGGCGAAGAACCAAGTGAAATAAAAAATTCACTCATGGATTTTCTGGAATTTGGGCATGAAGCCCAATCCGAGTCGCAAAATGATTGTAGACGAAAAGATGATGAAGCAGACATGAATAGCCCAAGTCCTAGGTCTTTCAGTAGGTAACGTAGTACTCGAAGAGCTACTTCAAAATGAGGTATTCTTGGATTTTGCATATACCAACTAAGGTGTTGAACTCTGTAAGAAAGATCCGGCCTTATGTTGTTAGATAGTTCAGTTTACCAATCAAGTGGCGATACAAAGTTGGGTCGAAAAATGCCTCACCAATATTTGCAAGCAATTTGTGCGTGGGATCCAGGGGAGAAGACACTGATTGCTTGTCCAAGCAATGGAATTCCTTCAACAAATCCAGTGTGAATTTTTGTTGAGACAAAATAAGACCAGTGGATTCCCGCAGGACTTCCATTCCAAGGAAGTAATGTAAGTCCCCTAAATCTTTTATTTTGACCTCTTGATCAAGAAAACTCTTCAGAGCATTCAACTCATTCATGTCATTTCCGGTTAGAATTATATCATCGACATGAACGGCTAATATAGATATTGAACCTCCCTTCTTCTTAAAGAACAAAGAATAGTTGTTTAATGAAAGGGAATAGCCCTTGAAGTTGAGTGCACCAGTAAACTTAGCATACCATTGTCGTGATGCTTGACGAAGTCCGTCAAGAGACTTTTTCAACCTAAAAATATGCTTAGGTGTTGGTGGATTGATCCCAGCTGGAAACTTCATGTACACCTCTTCGTTTAGATCTCCATGTAAGAACGTGTTGTTAACATCCAGCTGGTACAAACTCCAACCCCTTTTTACTGCAGTAGATAAAAGACACCTAATTGTAGTTATCTTGATGACAGGGAAAAATGTCTCAGTAAAATCTATCCTTTCACGTTGCACATCACCTCTGATTACTAGTCTTGCCTTCAATCTTTCGATGCTCTCATCAGAATTATGTTTAACCTTGTATACCCATTTACATGGCAGGGCCTTTTTATCACAAGGAAGTTCTACCACATCCCAAGTGTCATTCAAAACAAGTTCCTCAATTTCTTTCTGCATAGCTTCCTGCTATCCTGTGTGGTATGCTGCCTCGGTGAAGGTTAGTGGTTCTGGTATATTTGAAAGAGAATTCAAAAGGGTTTGATTTGAATCTAAAAGTGAATAAAATAAATAATAGATAGGTGTAACAGGAGAAAGAAAACATGATCTGCTTACTTCTGTTAAGTGAGCAGCATTGGCTAAATAGTCTTTTAGGTAAGTAGGTACATTATGTACTCTAGTAGACTTTCTGACTATAACTGGTGAATTTCTGGGATTGTTATTTGGAAATTTAGGACTAGAAATTGGGATAGGAACAGTGGAATCAACCTGATCTTGATCTGATGGATCAGGTGTGGTTTCTTGGGAATGATCTGAACTAATTGGAGATATTTCTTGAATATCAATATTCAGTTTAGATTCATTGAAAGGAGGCAAAATTGATTTATCTGAATTTCTAGAGTTCAAGGAAGCAAAAGGGTAGACAACCTCATGAAATACTATATCTCTGGAAACAAAAGTTCTGTGTATGTGAGGTTGAGAACTTTGTATCCCTTTTTACCATGCGAGTATCCTAGGAAGACACAAGGTAAAGCTCTAGGGTCAAACTTTGCCCTTTAATATGAAAGATTTGAGACAAAACATAAGCACCCAAAGCATCTTAGTATGAAGTAATTAGGTCTAGTTTGAAGAATATTTCATAGGGTGTGTTTAAATTCAGCACCTTTGAGGGAAACCTATTAATAAGGTGTGTGGCAGTTAACACACAATCTCCCCAAAATGGAATAGGAAAATGAGATTGGTATAATAATGCTCTAGAAGTCTCTAATAAATGTTTATGTTTGCGCTCCACAACTCCATTTTGTTGTGGAGTTCCAACACAAGTTTTCTGATGTATTATACCATATTGTAGAAAAAATATGCTTGTGTTTTTCCTGTTCCAAGCTCAAATGCATTATCTGAACGTATGATTTTGAATTTGTTTTGAAACTACCTCTCTACCATAGCTATGAAAGACTGTAAAACTGGGAAAACATTAGATTTTGTGCTAAGAAGATAGGTACAAGTACCCCTACTATAATCATCAACTATAGTTAGGAAATACTTATATCCATCATAAGTGGGGGTCTTATAAGGACCCCATGTGTCTACATGAATTAACTCAAACACAAATTTAGTGGTAATAGAGCTACTGGAAAAGTGCAACTTTGATTGCCTAGCCATTGGACAGGCTACTCAAGGTACAGAAAAATCATGACAAGAAGAATTAGGAATGCAGGGAATATTCTTCATATTACTCAAAGGCATATGGCCTAAACGATAGTGCCTTCGCTCGTTCTTTACATCTGATTGACTAGAAATGAAACTAGACCTGAAAAAGTCTTCCGATTACAAGAACTTTTTCCTAATACAGATGAACTACTAAATGAAAATGGCTTTTTCGAAATGAGTTTTGAATGCCTTGATTCTAGAAGATAGAGACCACACTTTTCTTTACCAATCACCAGAGGCCTCTTCATTGAAGAGGCCTGCAGAAAACAAAAAATAGAAGTGAATAATAGAAGATAATTGTTCTGCTTGCACAATTTGTGGACAGAAAGCAAATTGAATCTGAAAGCATGCACATATAAGACATTATGAAGAATGAGATTTGGAGAAAGTGAAACTGAACCTAAGTGTATTACTCTGAGTTTATGGGAATTAGGCAAATTTACATTCACAGGTTTAGGTAAAAGAGCTATGTTATCGAGAGCAGTTTCATCAAATGTCATATGTTCAGATGCACCGCTGTCTAATATTCTTGTATGACTGTTATTATGTGCAAAACATGCAGAATAATTGTGTGAAGATGATATACCAACACAATTCACTTCAGCATTAACTTCAGAACTGCTAATTCCTTGTTTTTCCATCTGAACCTGTTGAAGCAGATGTAAAAGCTAACTGATATTCTCCTGAGTAAGTGATTTGATTCCTGAAACCTGATCTGCGCTTTCTTCAGCATTGAAGGCATTATTTCCATGATCTACTCCTTGGAACTTCCTTTGGTTGGTGAATTTAAAATCAGCAGGGAATCCTACAAGCCTGTAGCATTCTGCAGCAGAGTGGCCTAGTTTTTTACAGTAGAAACATGTAAGATTGTTCTTCTTTCCTTCATAGCCAGATTTCTTCCTTTAAAGTCCCTAAGATTGTTCTTCATGTTACCACTACCCTGTTATGCAGCAATGAAGGAAGCTGAGTCTCCAGGGTACGCAGGAGAAGCATGTATTTCTCTTTACTTCTCATCTTGGATAATCATAGAATAGGCATGTCCAAGAATAGGCAAAGGAGAACTCAGAAGTATGTTGCTCCTCGCACCTATATAGGTGTCATTCAATCCCATCAGAAACTGCAATAGCCTCTGATCCTGGTGAGTCTTCATATGTTTTCTTTAGCTCCACACAAACATTCACATGAACAAGTAGAAAAGTTAACCAAGGTGTCCAACTCATTCCACAAGCTTTTCATCTTTGTGAAATAACTAGACACACTTGAGTTTTCTTGAACTACAACACTCAGTTCCTTCTGTAACTGGAATAATTTTGCTCCATTAGTTTGACCAAACCTATCTTCTAAATCTTTCCACAGGTCCTTAGCACTGTGTGAGTAGAGCACACTCTCAGCTATCTCCTTCGACAGAGAGTTTAGTAGCCAAGATAGTACCATGTCATTGCACCTAGCCCAGGCACTTTGAAGTCCAGAGTTTTCATCTGGAATAGAGATGGTTCCATCTATGAAGCTAAGCTTGTTCTTGGCAGATAGAGCTATGAAGACAGCTCTTCTCCAAGCTCCATAGCTTTTTCCATCAAAAGTTGAAGACACCAGGTTCATTCATGGGTAGTCTGAGGGGTGAAGGAAGAAAGGATGGCTAGAATCAATCACACCTTTCTTGGATGAGTCAGCTGCGACTGCTGGAGTTGCTGCAACATCAGAAGAGTCTCCCATTTTCAGAAGAAAAATAGGACTGAGTGAGGAGAATGAGAAGACTGTTTCAAAAACTTTAGCAGGTTAAACAACCTGCTCTGATACCATGAAAGGAGGGAACAAAATGTATTGAAAGCAATTTTAATTGTTGAATGTATTCAGTATGTATTCATCTTTACAGAGTCGCTGTTATATACAAATTATCCTAGGTACTATGTCTATATGTGGCACTACCCAATATGTGTATCTATAACAGATTTTGTCTTACTATTTATACAATATAAAAAAATAAAATAAACAACTGGCATAGTCTAGAATGTTCCCTTGGATGTATCTGTTGCTTTATATTGCCATTTTAAATGGCCTACTTGTGAACCACGTGGCTTGATCTCCTTGAAGGGCAAGGTTGACATTTCACAAACTAAATACTATCAATTTGGGTTTAGCTGATTGTGTTCAAACGTGAATATCTTTGTACTTTGTCTTCTTACCTTCTCTTTCTTCTTTGACAAAACCAACAGCTTCTCTTCTTTCTAAATCAATAGGAGAATTTCGATTCCTTTCTAAATCAATACAAGAATTCCGATTACGATTGTGCGCAACATCTTCAACACATACGTATAATAAATAAATTAAATATAAATCTTTTGTTTAATCCACTTGATCTCTAGTTGCATCATATCACACTTTGAACTAATTAGAATTTATTCGCACCCAATATTTACTTTTAAATCAATAAATATATAATATATGTTTGCGCATAAATTTATCTCACTTAACCATGATTAATTAACATATATTCGCTCCTCATTGACATTACTTAATCATGATAAATTAAAAATAATTCAATTTAAATACATTATACGGATAAGTATTTACCCTGTGAAGGTAATTTATTATAGAAATAGCTACGCTTTTTTTCATTTTCTACCTTTATTGTTGATCAACCAGGCCTTCTAGATTTTGTGACATGAATATTAGTAGTTAGAAAGTGGAGGTAACGTTTCGACAAATTAGCAGTTAATTTTTTTAATTTTTTTTTCAAAAGTTCACCATTGGTGGATTGTGCGATTTAGGCTTGAACACCGATCTATAGATTATAGGAAGGCCAGATACATATACAGCCTATTCAACTTGGCACCATTTTTCATTTTAGCATTCTATCTCTACCTTATTCCATTTTGTTCCTCCAACTCTATTTTATACGTTCCATTTTGGCCATTCAACTCTCTTTCTTATGTTCCACTTAACACAAAAGCTGAAACCAGTGCAAAAAATATAACGCACGGCGTGTATATACACAAATCTGAGGTGTAATAAATATTCAATTAAATATTGCCACCTGATTTTTTCATCCATGTTAAAAGGATCAATACTAAAATACTTGAACTCCCATATTATCTCTTGAGTATACTATACCCCCTCCTCCAGAACTTTCCGGAATGCCTTTATAAAAACCATCAATATTCAACTTCAACCATCCAATATCAGGCTTCTTCCATATAACAATTTGACTGCTGATTGATTGCTTTGCATTTTCAACTGCATAAAGCTCATTCCAAGCTAGAAGTAATTGCAGTCTAGGAAATTGGCTATTTCGTAACATTCTCATAACCTTACAAATCTGCTGTATGATTATTCTACCAGACATATGAATATTCTCATATCTAGCAGCACACCTACTCTTCCCAATTTTTCAATTTATAATTGTTGGAAGGCACTGAAATACCACAGCATGGACATTATTTTTAGCCTTAATTAGTTAACCACCAAGACATAAGAGTCTGCATAATGTTACCATATCTAATCACAATACCACAACTTTGAGAAAAAAAAGACCTTACATGTATAGCAATCTGGCTTTGACAAAATAGGAACAAATGGTTTCATCCTGATGGTTAGGGCAACCAGAACACCTAGAGAGCATCATTATATTAAAATTTTGAATAACTTCATCAAATAGAAGTCCTTTCTGGATCAATCTCAACATGAAAAAAGATACTTCAAAGGAATTTTTCGATGCCAAATCATGTTAGAAGTGAAGGAACTAGCCCTCTGTTTCCTCATATGTTGCCAAGCTGATTTGCATGAAAAAACAAATGTAGTATTAATAGTCCATAGAGTCTATTACTCAAATGGTCATTCAATTATCCCAAATTATCTCCTCAAGTCACTTTTCTTTCGTTTATAACAACAAAGTCACTAAACTATGCTTATTGCACTAAGAATGTCACTCAACTAGATTTTTTAAATTTTGGATTGTCAAATATCTATTTTACCCTATAAATTATAAACATTTATCTTCTTTTTATTTTCTTAAACTTTTTTGATTAATGATTTTTCCCTTTTTAATTTCTATTATGGATTTGCCTATAGAATAAATAAATATTATTTAAAATTAAAGAAGTAAAAAGTATTTAAGCGTCTATAATGCTAGAATAACAAAATAATGAGCATAGTAAAAAAATTAATTAGAATAATTTATTCGTAATAATAATTTTAGTACTAACAACAAAAATTTAAAATTTATTTACACAATTGAGAATGAAAGAAAACAAAGGTTGTAAAATATATATTCCATGCACGTAATATAACAATAATTATTTAAATAAAAGGTATTTTTATAATATACATTATATATTCTTAAAATTATGCTCAATTATATTATTATGTTTCTACCAACTTTCCGACGACACAAAGTTATGTCACTGGAAAGCAGGTGACTATCTGTATAGAGTAAAATATTTTATGTTAAGTCGTGCATGGAATATATATTTTATAATTGATCATAATTTTCAAGAATATATAATGTATATTATAAAAATACCTTTATTTAAATAATTATTATTATATTACGTGCATGTCATATATATTTTACAACTTTTATTTTCTTTTATTCTGAATCGTGTAAATAAATTTTTGAATTATTGTTATTAATACTAAAATTATTATTACGAACAAATTATTCTAATTAATTTTTTTTTACTCTGCTTATTATTTTGTTATTCCAATATTATAGATGTGTAATGATCCGACCGATCGTTTTGAGCCCTAGCATGTCGTTCAATAGTTTGAGGCTCTGAGCAACTTCACTTCAGGTATTATGACTTGTACGCATGGTCGGATTGAATTTCGGGTAGTTCGGAGTTGATTTGGAAAGAGAATTCGTATTTCGGAAGCTTTAAGTTGGAGGAATTAATTTTGGACTTGGGCGTATGTCCAGATCGGGTTTTGGATGACCTGAGAGCGTTTCGACGCCTATTGTGGAAGTTAGCATTTTGGGGTGAATTTCATAAATTTGGGATGAAGTGCCTTTTAGTGTTAACGATGTCCATTTAGGATTCAGAGTCTGGGACTAGCTCCGTATGGTGATTCTGATATTGGGAGCACAATCGGAAGTAGATTTGGAGGTCCGTAGGTCATTTTAGAAGTAATTTGGCTGAAGTTAGAAATTTGAAGGTTTTTGAGAAGTTTGACCGGAGATGAACTTTTTGATATTGGGGTCGAACTCCAATTCCGAAAGTTGGAATAGGTCCGTAATGTTGAATATGACTTGCATGCAAAATTTGAAGTCAATCGGATGTGATTTGATAGGTTTCGGCATCGAATGTGGAAGTTTGAAATTCTAAAGTTCATTAAGCTGGAATTAGAGTGTGATTCATGGTTTTAGCATTATTTGATGTGATTTGAGGTCTCGAGCAGGTATGTGTTATGTTATGGGACTGGTTGGTGTGATTAGATGGGATCCCGGGCGCCTCGGATGTGTTTCGTGGTGATTTAGGATCATTTCGGGTTGTTTTGCTATAGCTGATGCGAGTGTCTGGTGTTGTTCTTCGCGTTCGCGAGGATACTCTCACGTTCGCGTGAAGGATTTGGCTTCAGGGATTTTTTTCTTCGCGTTCGCGAAGATGTTCTCGCATTTGCGAAGAAGAAAATCTCTATTACGCAGGTCCGACTTCGGAGGCTCATATCTCACATTCTATAAGGAATTTGGAGATATCCAAAAATAAAAGTTGTAGCTCTTTATGCCTAGTTTTGAGAAAGGTAAACGTTTTAGCATTTGAATTTGTGTACAAAATATTATGGCTGGTAGTCCTAGTGCTGTACATGGACTGGTTGGTTCGGTTTTTATTAAAACCAAACCAAACCAACTATATCGGGTTGAATTGGTTTGGTTTTGTCGGGTTTTTCGATTTTTTTTGTTATGTGAATATTATTTCAATTTTACTTTGTTAAACTTTTTGTAAGTAAATATATGTTTAATAAAAATTAAAAAATTTGACAAACATATGATTTATTTAAATATTTTTATGGTAGTATTTTGTTAATAACATATGGTAGTTATTTTTTAGCCATCTGACAATAATTTTTCGTTGATGTATACTTATAAGGTTAAATTAATTTAATAATTAAACATAAAAATCAACATGATACCAAATTAATAATAAGTTCTACTTAATTTTAAATTATCAAAATACCACTTCAAATTTGAAAAAGATATAAGAATTTAATAAATCTTGATATATGAACAAGGAAGAACAAAGAAATTAACGCATTTCAGTAACACTTGATAAGGAAGTGATCATATAACTCATTATTTAAGGTTAGTAAAAATGGAGTACTTCATATTTTATTAAATATTACATTTCATAAGAGAATCCCAAATATTTCTAAAATTTTTGTAAAGAAAATTCTATATAAGGTTTTAAAAGTATATATAAAATTTTTATATTTATATGTCGGTTTGGTTCGGATTTTTTTACTCAATACCAAACCAAATCAAACCAAACCTAGTCGGAATTTTTAATCGGTTTGGTATGACTTTTCGGTTTGGTGCGGTTTTTCGGTTCGGTTTGTACACCCCTTACACTACAGGCTGTCCGGGAAGATAAGAACAAATTTGTGTTGCACAGGGCTGACTTTGGCAGCTTATATCTCAAAATCTATAAGGAATTGGGAGATGACCAAAACATGAAAGCTATAGATCTTGGTGTCTGGTTTTCAAAATATTAAACCATTTGTCATTTGAAGTTTCATACAAAAGTTTATGACTATTATACTAGAGACTGTTTGAGAAGAGTTTGGAAATGACTTTTGAGAATTTTATTCATTGCGGACGCGGGGGTGGGGGTGGGGGTGGG
>MU757561.1:184201-196005 GCA_026770625.1 Nicotiana glauca | reverse complement strand
AATGAGATGAAATGACTTTTGAGAATTTTATTCATTGCGGACGCGGGGGTGGGGGTGGGGGTGGGGGGGTGGTCGCAAACGCGAAGAAGGATCGCCTGGGAAGTTTATAAGTTTGCAAAATGGGTGTGGCTCATTTCATCTCATTTCCTCCATGGGTACCGACCTAGGAGTGATTTTGGGGTTTCATCTTCATCATCCATGTCAAGGTAAGTGATTTCCACATATTGCAAGTTAAATACTTGGATTATATATATTTTTTAACATGGAAATTCATGAAAAATTAGTAAAAACTTGGGGTTTTGGTAGAAAACCTAGAAAATTGGTATTTTTGAATTTTGACTAAAAATTTGGGCATGAAATTGAGAGCAAATTATATATTTGAATTTGTGAGGTTATAGGTAAAGTTTATCTTCGAAAAATTTCGGAATCCGGGCATGTGGGCCCGATGACGATTTTGTCAACTTTTAGAGCGAAGTTGAAAATTTATATAAATTGAGTTGTTATATGTATTAGGGTATATTTTCATTGGTTTGCCCATTATTTGGCTAGTTTTGGAACGTGGTGCATCGATTTGAGTCGTCGGATGGGCTTGGGAAGTCGGTTATGGAACTTAGGAGGGAGGTGAGTCTCCTTTCTAACCTTGTAAGAGGGAATTGTCTCCAAAGGTGAATTAATTGGATATGTGCTCCTATTTGTGAGGGCTACGTACGCATGAGGTGACGAGAGTCCGTGCGTAGCTACATTATGCTTAAATCCCGATAGTCTAGGGCCCAAAAGCATGCTTTACTTGTAATATTTGCAACCTTATTGTCAACTTAAAAATGCTTAAAATATATCGAACGTATAAATAAATTTCTAAAAAGCTAGTTATCATTTCTTGACTTTTAAAAGAGAGGCTTGCCTTTTCCTGAATAATTGCTCCTTGATGAATTCTTGATTTGAGTGTAATTGAATAGTAGTGACAATATACTCGGGGAGAATATCTCTGATTTTGGTGACATTCCATGTCCCTCCCACAATGAAATAAGTCACAAGAATGTTTCTAGGGGCATTTTGATATTGGATAACATTGGCCAATGCCCTCCTACCAATTCCAGTTGTCCCGCCGAAGGACATCAGACCATTGCCAATCCTCCACAGGATGAATTTTTCAGCTTCAACCTTAGTATCCACCAATATCTTCAAATTGTGGGACTGGCCATAAGACCAATTCCTCTGAACATGATGTTTCCTCTTGCACTATTTTCTTACAAGAAAACTCTTCTTAGCTCTAAAATTTCACCAAGCCTTAGCAGTGAAAATATTACAAAAATCATATGGAGATCGAAATCCAGCCCCTCCCTTATGATAAGGAAAACATAAGGCCTTCCAAGATTTCCAGTGAGTCTTGTTTTTGTTGTTATTCTTACCCTAGAAGAAATTAACAATAACCTTCTCAATCTGAGCTATAATAGTTTTAGGAGGATAGAGGACAGCTAACAACTGGAGAGGGAGAGAGTGAAGGACTAACTTGATAAGAACTGCTTTACCACCGAAGGACAAAAACTTTCCTTGCCACCCTTGCATTCTGGTGGAGACTTTGACAACCATGCTATTGAAGTGAACCACTCTTTTCCTTCCCAAATAAATAGTGCATTGTTGCTTCCAAACGCTCACGCAAGTATACGACAAGTAATATAGGATTGTAAGTCCAAATAACGTACCCACAGAGACTTGTGATTAACTATCAATTAAATTAAACCCAAACAATTAATCTATTCAAGTGATTTCCTAAGGTATGAATATTTAACTAAAGATAATCTAGAGTAGTAAGCTATGAAACAAAGAAAACAAATTGGGAAATTATAGAGACAAATTCAATGTGAGTGAATATTCTAGAGTTATGGGTTAGATAACAATCCCGTTGAATTTTCTAATTAATTTATCTGGTTTATTGGTTGACATGGTTAATTTTGCTTGTAGCCTTCTTACGAACTACAACTCGCCTATTCAAGCAAACCTAACGCCTATATTCCTATGGAATTAGAATTAACAAGAACATATTAATAATTCTTGTATAATAACCAAGCAAGAAGATTAGGTATATTCCTATCATAACCGCAAATCCGCCCCCCACAGAGTTAAGATCTTGCTATACTCAATCTTATATGCAATCTAGAATTCCCTCTCCCGAGTTCAATCCTAGATTAGTAGATAGTATTTAATTGGTGATCAATCAATCAAATAATTAAGCGCAAGATTGAATAAATAAACCAATATGATAACATAATAAGAACAATTCAAGCTTCAAACTACAACGTTTATGCAGGACCCAAAACTGTATAACTAATGAACTATGAAATTAAAGGAAGACAAGATGAGAAGAAAAACTAGTTAGAAGTCTCTCCTCCAAGTGTGGTGTGTGTTTCTCCACGTGAATTCTCCTTCACAGTATGTTAGATATCCTCCAAATTAAGTTTAGGACTCCTTATATACGAGTTGGAACCGTATAGGACCGAAATAATATTGTCCCGGATAAAATAGGAAAATTCCCGCCTCCGGACAGCGCCTAGCGCTGGCGTGGCGCCGGAGGCAGTAGCGTTTCTCAATTCTACGTTCAACTTCCTTGTTGCTTTACTTTTGAAGTATCAATTCTCTTTTGTTTTTGTTGTCTCCACTTGGGGGGACAAAACCCAAAGGGTGTCCCCCTAGTTTTTATTATTTTAATTTTCTTTTCTTTTTTTTGGTATTTTGTTCAATTTTGCTCCAAATCTCTTCATCTCCATACCGCTTTATTTCTATACAATTGAAATATAATATTAGGAACATATTAATATAATATTAAGAATATATTAATATAATTAACACTCAAACGGCTATTAAAAGTAAACGTGAGGTAACAATGAGTAAATATATACATTTTTGGCCTAATATCACAATCCCACACTTAGACTCTTGCTCGTCCTCGAGTAAGCATTAAAATCACTCTCAATAAATCAATCCTAGAAACACCACCACTTCAGTAGATACTAACAATTAGGCCCTATAGCAACTCAAACCATCAGATATACACTTCCTCATCATCGTGCAAAATACACAAGTCACAAATAAATAACAAACTTCTAACCTCCTAACCTCAGAGAGGGACTCTACTTTTCGAATTTAAGCTCGCTCACCTACTATGTCAAAGAAGCTAATAACATCACCTTTCTATCATGAAATAAGTGCCTCACAAGAATAAATAGTCCATACACTCAAATCAAAGAATGAATATAATATAAGGACTTAGCATCAAAAAATAACTCTCGCACTCACAAATGAATTCACATGTATGCACAAAGAACTATAAGTTTGCCCATTATGTACATCTCTACTAATTAAGTATGCTCGAATAGAATCAAATAGGACTTTAACGAGTTATAATGTTGGCTAAGGAACGGGTACGGAAATTATATAATAGCGACTTACACTTTCTAAGCACTTTGTACTTTTAGACTTCATCACCCATTATTTTCTACTCTTCACTTAATTTTTCAGCCCTCTTTTCACAAGTATTTCCCTCATATCAAGAACGTTTCATTTTTTTTCAAAGCAATTTTTTTCATTCTCTTTTTCTTTTTCATGTCACATTCTTTTCGAGAAGGCCTTTTCATCAATTTTCAGCTATCATTGATCACCATTTTCACTTAACTATCTCATTCTTTAAATTTATCAATTAATATCACGGTCTAAGCAACAGTGCTCAAGGAAGCATGGTGAAAAAACTAGGGATTCAACAAAAGGATCAAGGCAAAAATACTGCTTCCAAACAAAAGGCTACAGGCTCAATGAGCTAACTAGTGGTACAATATCTGAAAAGGCTAAATTCACAAGACATATCAAAGAAATCCTATTATCATCTTCTAAACAGAGTTGCACTTTTATTTCGCTTCAATAACATGCATGGCAAGTTCTAGACTAAATGCAAAACATGGAATATATGTAAGAAATTCTCACCCCACATGGCACAAGTATCAATCAAGATGGATCAATTCCACTCTAAGACAGACAGGGTTATAGCGAGCGGCAAAATAAGAATAAGCTATATACAAAGTCACAACCCTGAGCTTAAGTGTCAGAAAGTCTGCTATTTTATTCATTACTCCAGCACTCAGGAGAAAGTACTACTCAAGCTCAGGCCTAAATATGCTAGTATCAAACAATTCACAAAGCTTTTTCTTCTCCCTCATTTACTACTAAAAAAAATCTAATCCTGAAAATAGAAAACTTACCCGATTCAAGTTACACCCCCTAGAAAAGAACCGATGCACAAAGAAAAATCAAGGGGGATTATTATCAGGCTAAAGCTAACTAGAAAAGAAAAAAATGTATTTTTGGATATTTTTGTTGGACTTTAATCCCTCAAGAAAGTTGTCCACAAAATCCAACGTCGGGAAAAGTCCCAATTTTTTGATTTTTTTTTCTTTTTTCGTTTTAACAAAACTACTAAACTAAGAACGACCACTACAACTAAGCTAAGATAGCATAGAAAATTACTAGACAATTTTCTCAACTCACACTTCGCCCAAATTCATATAGAAATATATTCAGTTACTCAGACTTCACCGGTACACCAAAATCTTCATTCAAGAATTTTAACAAACACCTTCTGGGCATAAAAGTGTGTGCTTCTAATTCAACAATGGTGGACTATGGTAGCCCTCCCAAATTTCAGCGAAGTAGAGGGACTTCTAGTTTACTACTCCGTATACACAATAACCACACAATTTCGACCAACTCAAGCCACCCACCATAAAAATTTCTTAAGAACTACATAGGGGGAAATTTTGGGTATTAGGGCTCTTGGGGAATGGGATGTACATTTTTATCTAACTAAAGAAGAAGAAGAAGAAGAAGAAGAAGAACATACCTATAGAGTTGAGAAGGAGAGCAACAGAAAAACTTTGAGAATTTTTTTTGTGAGGAAGAAGAAGAGGGCGCGGTAGAAGCAGCGTTGAGAGGGAGCTGCATTTTGAGTTTTTTTTGTTTTTCTGTTGATTTTGGACTTTGGATTATGGGTTAAGTTGGGTTGGGTTGGGGATGTGCATGAGTATTCGAATGGGTTAGAATGTTAGTATAAATGGGTATTTCGGTTGGGTTAAATGGGTATGGGTCATTAAATAAATAAGAGAAAAGCAAAAAATAAATATAAAAATAAAAAATTACTTGGAACCCCAGCCCAGCGCTCGACGCTATTCCTGGCCCTGGGGGATTTGAATCTTTCTTTTTTCAGTGCCCCAGGTAGCGTTGGGCTCTGGCTTGAGCGCTGTTTTCAAGAATTTTCATTGTTTTTTTCCCGATCTGCCGACCCTTTAAGATACTCAATTTACACGTTCTACACCAATATATCTAATTTTTCTATACCTACAAAGAAAATGCAAACTCTATCTACTCTAACTAAAAATTAAGAAGTTAAACTAGGAAAGCAATAAAAGTTGGGTTGCCTCCCAACAAGCGCCTTATTTAATGTCGCGACACGATGCAGAGTCTCGCTTACACATCAGCGAGTACAACCTAGGTCTTCTCATGATTAATTATTCCTCCCCAATAGGGCTTGACTCTATGTCCATTCACTAAGAATTCTCTTTCACCATTTAAAGCTCGCAACTCAATTGCACCATAAGGAGTAACTCTCACCACCTCAAACGGGCCTGACCATCTCAATTTTAACTTTCCAAGAAATAGCCTTAGCCTAGAATTGAATAATAATACCTGTTGGCCTGGCTCGAAGTGACGCGGCTTGATGTGCTTGTCATGAAATATTTTTGTCTTTTCTTTATAAAACTTAGTATTTTCATAAGAGTGCAGCCTGAAATCATCTAATTCATTCAATTGCAAAAGTTTTTTCTTGCCCGCGGCTTCAAGATCCATGTTCAGCTTCTTAATGGCCCAATATGCTTTGTGTTAAAGTTCAACAGGCAAGTGACTTGCCTTCCCATAAACAAGCTTATAAGGGGACTCCCCAATTGGTGTTTTATATGCAGTTCTATATGCCATAAGGCATCATCTAACTTTGCAGCCCAATCCTTCCTATTCACACTCACCATCTTCTCTAATATTTGCTTATTTCTCTGTTTGACACCTCATCTTGCCCACTTGTTTGAGGATGATATGTTGTAGCAACTCTGTGGCGAACTCCATATTTAGCTAGCAGGTTATTCAACAACCGATTGCAAAATTGAGTTCCCTCATCACTAATTAAGGCACATGGAGTCCCAAACCTCGAAAATATGTTCTTTTTCACAAACGCAGCTACCACCATGGCATCATTTGTTGGAAAGGCAATTGCCTCCACTCATTTCGACACGTAGTCAACTACTAGCAAATTGTATTTGTTTCCTATGGATGATGGGAAAGGTCATAAAATCTATCCCCCACACATCAAAAATCTCAACTTCCAGGATATTATTCAAAGGCATCTCATGCCTCCTTGTGATTTTTCCTGTTCTCTAATATTGGTCACACTTATTAACAAACGCATGGGAATCCTTGAATAAAGTTGCCCAAAAGAAACCGGATTGCAATACCTTTGCAGTTGTTCTATCTCCTCCATGATGGCCCCCATAAGGTGATGCATGATAATCATACAATACTAATTTTACCTCCTTTTCTGGAATGCATCTCCTCATCAACTGATCAACACATTGCTTGTACAAATATGGCTCAACCCAATAGTAGAAGTTCAAATCATATGGAAACCTCTTTCTACCTTCAGATTAAATTTCAGGAGAAAGTAGCCCACTCATAAGATAATTTACATAATTTGCGTACCATGGGGGAGGATCTTGGGTGATAGCAAAAAGTTGCTTATCAGGAAAGATTTCTTTAATTTGACCACCCTACTCTGCGTGGTCATGATTTTCCAGCCTTGATAGATGGTCAACTACTTGGTTCACTGTCCTCTTTCGATCCCGTATTTCTACATCAAATTCCTGTAGCAACAAAATCCAATGAATCAATCTAGCCTTAGATTTCTTTTTTGTAAACAGATACCTGATTGCAATCGGTATGGACTATGACTTTCATTCCCACCAAGTATGCCTGAAATTTTTTAAAGGCCCATACAATAGCTAACAACTCCTTTTCAGTGGTGGTGTAATTCAGTTGTGCATCATCAAGAGTCTTACTCGCATAATAGATTGAATAAAATACCTTGTTTTTCTTCTGGCCTAGCACTGCCCCAATATCATGGTCACTCGCATCACACATAAGTTCAAATGGTAAGGACCAATCTGGTGCCACAATAATGGGAGCAGACACCAACTTCTTTTTGAGTTCTTCAAATGCCTTGAGGTAGGCGTTATCAAAGTTGAATGTTATATCTTTTTTAAGCAATATGCACAAAGGAGTAGCAATTTTAGAAAAATCTTTAATAAAGCACCGATAGAATGCCGCGTGTCTCAAGAAACTCCGGATACCCTTCATTGAAGTAGGTGGAGGTAATTTTTCAACGGCCTCCACCTTCGCCTTATCAACTTCAATGCCGCTCCTAGACACTCTGTGACCCAACACTATGCCTTCTTGTACCATAAAATGGCACTTTTCCCAATTCAGTACCAGATTTATTTCTTCACAACGGGCCAGCACCTTGCCTAAATTCCTCAAAAAATCATCATAAGATGACACAAAGACTGAAAAATTATCCATAAAAACTTCCACAAATTTTTCCACAATGTCGGTAAAAATAGCCATCATGCATCTCTAAAAAGTGGCTGGTGCATTACAAAGATTAAACGGCATTTGCTTGAAGGCAAAAGTGTTGTAAGGGCAAGTAAAAGTGGTCTTCTCCTAGTCCTTTGGGCATATGATAATCTGATTGTATCCCGAATAACCATCAAGGAAGCAATAATATTTATGCCCGACTAATCTTTCCAGCATTTGGTCAATGAATGGGAGTGGAAAGTGGTCCTTGCGAGTTACTTTGTTGAGCCTTCTATAATCAATGCAGAATCTCCACCCCGTTACAGTGTGAGTAGGAATTAGATCCTTTTTCTCATTCTCAATCACAGTCATCCCCCCTTTTGGGCATACGTTGAACTGGGCTTACCCAGTTGCTATCAGAAATAGGACAGATGATACTTGCATCGAGCAATTTGATTACTTCTTTTTTCACAACCTCTTTCATAATGGGATTTAACCTTCTCTGCTGCTCCACACTAGGGCGGTATCCATCCTCCAAGAAGATTTTATGCATGCAAAACGATGGACTAATTCCTTTGATGTCAGTAATAGTCCACCCAATAGCCTTTTATGCTCACGGAGTACTTTGAGCAATTTTTCTTCTTGGGTGTTAGTCAAGTTGGAGGATATAATCCCGGGCAATGTCTCAGAGTTCCCCAAATAAGCATAATGCAGGTGTGCTGGTAGAGGCTTAAGTTCTAGCTTTGGAGTTTCTTCAATAGATGGCTTAGGAGGGGTCAGAGTGACAGGTCTATCCAACTCCTCAAATTTTCCAAACCCATGGATATAATTGCAGGACATATCAAGTACTTGCTCAATTTCTCCTATCATTTCATCTTTACTATCTTCTTCATCCCCAATCAAAGCTCACTCAAGAGGATCTACAAGACTCATATAAGGCACTAATGATGTAGCACCACTTTTAACCATAGAAATCATGGATAGCTATTCATAATGGGTTGGTAATTTGAGTGCTTTATAAGCATTGAGTACCTCCACTCAATCAACCACTCCCATTGTCATATTTCCTTCGCAAACATCGATAATAGCTCGGCCTGTGGTTAAGAATGGATGCCTCAAAATAAATGGGACCTCCTGATCAGGCTCATAATCTAAGATAATGAAATTAGCGGGGAATATGAAAGAACTCACTTGAACTAACACATATTCAATCACTCCTTCAGGATGAGCAAGGGAGCGATCAGCCAACTATTAGATAACTATTATTGGGTGTGGCTCACCCAACCCCAACTGTCTGAACACAGATAGTGGCATCAAATTGATGCTCGCTCCAAGATCACATAGAGCTCGCCCAACTTCATGTTTACCTATTGAGATTTGGATAGTGAAACTACCTGGATCCTTTAATTTCTGAGGTAACTTGCCTTGAATTCTTGAACTACACTCCTCAGTGAGTGCCACAGTTTCGAACTCGGTCAGCCTCCTTTTATTTGCCACTATGTCCTTGATTTACTTTGCATATTTGGGCACTTCTTGTAAGATGTCAACCAATGAAATATTAATTTTCACCTGCTTCAAAATATCAAGAAACTTTTTATATGCGGCGTTATCCTTTACTTTTTGCAATCTTTGAGGAAACGGAGGTGGTGGCCTTGCGACCAATGGTGGGGGTTGCTTAGCCACCGCCTTTCCAGCTGCCTTCTCTGACTCCTTAGATTTTTCTCATATTGATTCTATAGTGGCTGGTCTCTCATTAAAATTCACCCATTTTCTCTTTTTTGACTGAACTTCTTCTAATTGTCTCCCATTTCTCAACGACATGGCATTATGGGATTCCTTAGGGTTAGCTTCAGTGTCACTGGGAAGATCTCTAACTGGTATAGTGTTTTGAGCACTATCAAGTTGTCCCATTTGGCGCTCATAATTTCTCATTGTTGCAGCTTGGGCTTGCTGCTCAGCCATAAATTTCTGAGTGAGGGCTTGTTGTTCAGCCATCACTCTTTTCAACATGTCTTCAAGGTAACTTGTTGGACTCGCTGCTTGTTCAGTATGAGGTGGTCTATATTATTGTTGAGGTGCTTGAGGCCTGTATTGATTTTGAGTACCTTGGTTTCCACCCCAAGAGAAGTTTGGGTGGTTCCTCCACTTGGAATTGTAAGTGTTCCCATATTGGTTTGTTTGTCCCCTATTTGCATTACCCACAAAGCAGACAGACTTTGG
Source organism: Nicotiana glauca (assembly GCA_026770625.1). NCBI lineage: Eukaryota > Viridiplantae > Streptophyta > Magnoliopsida > Solanales > Solanaceae > Nicotiana > Nicotiana glauca. The sequence goes on along the minus strand of MU757561.1, from coordinate 186,126 downwards.
ATTAGCGGGGCATAAGTCGCTCATATGACCCTCTCCATATATTTCACAAAACAATTGAACCTGTTGTACCGGGTGTGCTTGTTGATAATAATGGTCATCTAATTGACTTCGTTGGTTAGTGTAGAAATTTGCGATGATAATGCTAAGACGATATCTAACTCAAGAACCCCTGTAGACTTTTGCACTGTGTGTCTGTCCATCTCTCCTTATCAATCCGGATTGCTTTTGGAGAATTTGTTCAATAATGTATATATCTCGTCAAAGCTTTTCTCCAACACTTGACCTCCAGCTGCAGCATCTACCACAATCTTCGTTTCAGGATGAAGTCCTTCTAAGAAAGTGTGAGCTAATACTTCTCTTGTCTGATTGTGATGAGGACAATCTTTGATTAGCCCCTTCAACCTCTCCCAAGCTGAGTATAACGACTCTCCCACTTTCTGTTTGAAGGCAACTATCTCACTTCAGATCTTTGCAGTTTTGCCTGAAGGGAAGACCCTTGCTAGAAATTTCCTTGCCAAATCATTCCATGAGGTAATGGAATTAGCTGGTTCTACCTTCAGCCATCGCTTTTCTTCGCCCAACAGTGAGAATGGAAAAGTGTGACCCTCACATAGTCTGGAGTGGCTCTGTTAGTGAAATAAGTGTCACTAATCTCCAAGAAGTTCAGGATATGCTGTTGTGGATCCTCGTGTGGAAGACCCATAAACTACCCATTCGCATAAAGTAGCTGGATCATGCTTTGTTTTAACTAAAAGTTCCCAGTGATTCTAGGATTCACAATGCTAGAGGTGACATTGGCAATGCTGGGCATCGTCGCTGAACAGCCATTTGTTGCTCCTCTACCATGTTCCCAGGAAATTGAACAAGTGCCTAAATATTATGCGTATCCCCTGCTTCCCTCAACCTCTTATGAAATTTTCTCTCAGGTTCAAAGCCTTGAAGTCAATCCTGGCTTCTAACCTTATGCATTCAATGAAAGTCCCTGAGATCCGAGCAACGCAAGTAACGTTAGACTTGACGAAATAAACAATTAAAGCAAAAACTAGAAAGTAGTTAATATTCAAGTCCTCGACAATGGCACCAAAAACTTGTTGCTCCCAAATGCATACGCAAGTATACATGGTCGACAAGTATAGGATTGTAAGTCCAGATATCGTACCCACATAGACTTGTGAATAACTATCAACTAAATTAAACCCAAATAATTAATCTATTCAAGTAATTTCCTAAATTATGAATATTTAACTAAAGATAATCTAGAGTAGTATACTAAGAAACAAAGGAAAAAATTGGCGAATTATAGAGACGAATTCAATGTGAGTGAACATTCAAGAGCTATGGGTTAGCTAACAATCCCGTTGAGTTTTCCACTTAAATCGTCTAATTAATTTATCTAGTTTATTGGTTGACATGGTTAATATTGCTCGTAGCCTTCTCCTGAAGTGCAACTCGTCTATTCAATCTAACCTAACGCCTATATTCCTATGGAATTAGAACTAACAAGAATGCATTAATAATTCATGTATAATAGTCAAGCAGAGCGATGTATATTCATATCCTAACCGCAAATCCTCCCCTCTCAGAGTTAAGATCTTGCTCTACTCAATCTTATATGCAATTTAGAATTCCTTCTCCCGAGTTCAATCCTAGATAGTATTCAATTGGTGATCAAGCAATCAAATAATTAGGCGCAAGATTGAATAAATAAACCAATATTATAAAATAATAAGAACAATTCAAGCTTCAAACTACAACGTTCATGCAACACCCAAAACTCTAGAACTAATGAACTATGAAATTAAAGGAAGAGAAGAGGAGAAGAAAAACTAGTTAGAATCCTCCTCCAAGTGTGCTGTGTGTTTCTCCACGTGAATTCTCCTTCAAAGTATGTTAGATATCCTCCAAATTTGGTTTAGGACTCCTTA
>MU757561.1:169376-181476 GCA_026770625.1 Nicotiana glauca | reverse complement strand
AGTTACCTCTCTCCTCTCTCCCTCCTCTCTCTCTCTCCTCTCTCCCCTCTCCATACTAACTCCTCCCTATTCCCCCTTCTCTTACGCCCCCCACCCCCTTCTTTTTTGTGATTTTCAGGCAACCCCTCCCCTTTCCCGAGCTAGGCAGCCCCCCCTCACTTTTTTGGGGTTTGTTGTGTGTGTGATTTTCAGGTACTAGACGCGGCGGACAAGGTGAGCTTGCAGCGTGAAGAGCAAAGCAACACCGGACGAAACGTGCAAGAGCTAGCGGTAGTTGATATCGGGCGAATCAAAGCGCACTTCCAGGTTTTTCCATCGGGAGTTGGTACCTCCCGACCTCTTGTTTACTCTGTACACCCTTTTACGTTTTCTAGATAAACATCCTGTGTGTGGTTTACTCTGTCGATTCCTAGCTTGCATCCTTTTGCGTATTCCGCTATAATATGTGTGCACGTCACCATTCTCCTTAATCGATTGGAGGGATAGTGGCTGTGCTGCGGGATGTTAGTGTAAGGTCATGTCCTCGGGGGGCGGGGGTGGTAGCAGGGGTGAGCACGGGGGCTGGGAGCGGTTCTGCGGGTAGGGCAGGAGGCAATGGTGGGAAGAGGGTAGCGGAAGCTCATAGATTAAGGATCGGGTCATGGAACATAGGCACTCTGACGGGAAAGTCCATTGAGTTAGCGAAGGTTCTTCAGAAGAGAAGGGTCAACATAGCCTGTGTCCAAGAGACTAGGTGGAAAGGGTCGAAGGCGAGGAATGCAGACGGGTTTAAGCTGTGGTATTCTGGGGTCGTGAGAGGTAAGAATGGAGTGGGCATCTTGGTGGATAGGGATCTAAGGGAGTCCGTGGTTGAGGTTAGGCGAGTGAATGATAGGTTAATGTCTATTAAGCTGGTTATTGGGGGTTGTGTCCTCAACGTCATCAGCGCTTACGCGCCGCAAGCGGGCTTAGATGAGGAGGCTAAGAAGCGCTTTTGGGAGGGCTTGGATGATTTGGTGAGTAGTATTCCCCAATCTGAGAAGTTAGTTATTGAAGGGGACTTTAATGGTCATATTGGGGCTGATGCTGGTGGTTATGGTGAGGTGCACGGTGGCTTTGGCCTTGGGGTTAGGAACGGAGGAGGCACGTCACTGCTTGATTTCGCCAGGGCTTCTGAGCTTCTAATTGCGAACTCGACATTTCAGAAGAGGGAAGAGCATTTGGTCACCTTTAAAAGTTTGGCGGCGAGGACTCAGATTGATTACCTCCTTCTTAGAAGGAGCGATAGAGGCTTATGCAAGGACTGCAAGGTTATTCCAGGGGAGTCCTTTTCGACTCTTCATAGACTACTAGTGATGGATGTCGGCCTCTGGGTGAAGAGGAAGAGGAGGGGTGCTCGGGGATGAACACGGATTAGATGGGGTGCTCTGACTAAGGAGAAAGCCCAGGAGTTTGAGAGGAGGTTAGTTGATGGTGGAGCTTGGAGAAGTTCTGGGGAAGCGGACGTAATGTGGTCAGAGATGGCGAACTTGGTTAGGGAGGTAGCACGGGTTGTGCTCGGGGTAGCCAAGGGCTATTCAGGCAGACATCAGGGTGACTGGTGGAACGATGTAGTCCAAGTAAAAGTGGAGGTGAATAAGGCGGCATTTGCTAAGTTGGCAGGGAGCACAAGCGAGGAAGAAAGGAGAGTGAACAGGTAGATCTACAAGGTGGCGAGGAAGGAAGCGAAGCTGGCGGTCACTGAAGCTAAAAATGCGGCGTTTAGTCGCATGTACGAGGAATTAGGGGAGAACGGCGGGGACAGGAAGTTATTCCAGCTAGCTAGAGTAAGGGAGAGGAAGGCGCGGGATCTAGACCAAGTTCGGTGCATCAAGGAAGAGGATGGTAGAGTTCTGATGGGAGAGTCTCAAGTCAAGCAGAGGTGGCAGGCATACTTTCGAGACCTACTTAACGAGGAGGGGGATTGAAACATAGAGCTAGGGGAACTGGGGCATTCAGAGCAACATAGAGACCTTGGGTACTACAGGCGCATTAGGGTGGAGGAGGTCATGAGGGCTTTGCGTAGGATGAGTAGGGGCCGAGCGACCGGGCCTGACGAGATCCCGGTGGAGTTCTGGAAATGCATGGGTAGGTCAGGAGTGGAGTGTCTCTCCAGGTTGTTCAATGTGATCTTCAGGACCAAAAGGATGCCAGAGGAGTGGAGGTGGAGTACGGTGGTGCCATTATACAAGAACAAAGGGGATATCCAGTGTTGCAACAACTATAGGGGCATCAAATTAATAAGTCACACCATGAAGGTCTGGGAGCGGGTGATCAAGGCGAGGGTGAGGGAGATGACATCTATATCGATGAACCAGTTCGGTTTCATGCTGGGTCGCTCCACTACAGAAGCTATCCACCTTGTCAGGAGATTGGTGGAACAGTTCAGGGATAAGAAAAAGGACCTGCACATGGTGTTTATCGACTTAGAGAAGGCGTATGACAAGGTCCCAAAGGAGGTGCTATGGAGGTGCCTGGAGGCGAAGAGCGTGCCGGAAGCCTACATCAGAGTAATCAAGGACATGTACAATGGAGCTAAGACTAGGGTTAGGACGGTGGGTGGTGACTCAGACCATTTTCAGGTGGTTATGAGGCTCCATCAAGGATCGGCGCTTAGCCCTCTCTTATTTTCCTTGGTGATGGATGCTCTAACCCGACATATTCAAGGGGATGTGCCTTGGTGTATGCTATTTGCTGATGACATAGTATTGATAGATGAGACGAGGGTCGGCGTGAATGAGAGGCTAGAGGTATGGAGACAGACTCTCGAGTCTAAGGGTTTCAAAATAAGCAGATCTAAGGCTGAATACCTAGAATGCAAGTTTAGCACCGAGCCGAGCGAAGTAGGCAGGGACGTGAAGATTGGATCTCAGGTCATTGCCAAGAGGGACAGTTTCAAATATCTTGGGTCGGTGATTCAGGGGCACGGAGAGATTGACGGGGATGTCACTCATCGTATAGGAGCGGGGTGGTCGAAGTGGAGGCTTGCATCAGGAGTCCTGTGTGGCAAGAAAGTGCCACAGAAACTCAAGGGGAAATTTTATAGAGCTGTGGTTAGACCTGCCATGTTGTATGGGCCGGAGTGCTGGCCGGTGAAGAACTCTCATGTTCAGAGAATGAAGGTTGCGTAGATGAGGATGCTCAGGTAGATGTGCGGGCTCACCAGGTTATATAAGATTAAGAATGAAGTTATTCGAGAGAAGGTGGGGGTGGCCTCGGTGAATGAGAAGATGCGTGAAGCGAGGCTCAGGTGGTTCGGGCATGTGCGGAGGAGAAGTCCTGATGCCCCAGTGAGAAGTTGTGAGCGACCGGTGGTGGTCGGCGTGAAGCGAGGCAGAGGGAGGCCTAAGAGGTATTGGGGAGAGGTGATTAGGCATGACATTGCTAGAATGCGGATTTCTGAGAACATGGCCCTTAATAGAAAAGTCTGGAGGTCTAGTATCAGGATTGCAGGATAGGGGCTCCTAGAATTTTTCGTACTCCTTTCCCGAGGTTGGGTGAGGCTTGAAAGGGCGATCCATAGATGATTTGTGCATTGGATTGTGTCCCCCTTATGGTAGTTATTTATGGTAGTTACTGTTTGATATTATTGCATGCTATTTTATTTGTGGTTCTTATGTTTAGATAACTATTTACGCAATTTCTGCTGGAGTTACTAATGCTCTTTTGTTTTTGTTGTTGTTTTCCCTTTCCGTCCCTGAGCCGAGGGTCGATTGGAAACAGTCTCTCTGCCCTTTCGGGTAGGGGTAAGGCCTGTCTACATATTACGCTCCCTAGACCCCACCTTGTGGGACTATACTGGGTAGTTGTTGTTGTTGTTGTTGCAGAATTGGCTTCCAACTCAGCAACCATTGGTTTTCTAATATCAAAGTTGTTTCCAACTATTTTCCCGGATCATTCAGAGAGCTTTCTGCAAGTGTTTGTAACTTTAAGAAGAAACATCCATAATGGAGATCCCTACACTTCTTCATTCAAAGCTTGTTCAACAACATTCCTAAAATCAGGTTTCTCAGTCCAAAAATCCAAGAATCTAAAATATTTAGTATGATCCCCTGTGCTAGACTTAACTGTGTCAAGAAAGGAGAATGGTCAGAACCAGTTCTAATCAAATGGTTAACATTAGTAGAGTCAAAGATATTCAACCATTCATGATCCACCACAGCACTATCCAGTCTTTGCCAAACTCTTTTGTCTGGACTCCATCTATTGCACCAAGTAAATATAGACCCAGTATAACCAATATCTAGGACTTCAAAATTTATAATGCACTAACAAAAATCAAGTCTCTTGAACATTATATGAGGAAAACCCCCCTTCTTCTCTATAGGATCAATGGTGCAGTTAAATCTCCTGCAATTAGCTAGGGCATACTATAATTATCAGAAATAGACCTGCGTTTGTCCCATAGATCCTCTCTGAGAGCGGCCTCACACTTAGCATAAACAAAAGAAACAATAAGCGAAAATACATTTATTTTTAATCTGCATGTGACTTGTTGCTCATCCTCATCTACAATATTGCACTCCAGACTATTATCTCAGAAGATCCAAATCTGGATATTGTAGTTAGAAAAGACATCTTTATACCCCAAGCACCGTTTGAACTTGTCAAGACCCATTTTCTGAACAAGCCGTGACGGACACCCGATCACTAAATATGACTGAGCAAACCATCTGTGCTTATCAAATCTATTATAACTTCAAATTTTATATGCAACAAGGCAATACTTTAACCAAATACTTTTGATTAATTTAAATATTTAAAATAAATCAACTCCAAAATTTTATTCGTAGTAACTACTGAAATGCTACAAAGTTATTATCCAAAAACATCTAAATCTTAACCCACCGACTGTGTCTATGAAGCCTTTAATGATAAACTGACGCACTGCTCTGGACATGAGATTTCCTAGCCAGTTCTCTAAGTAAACAAAGAAATAAGTAAATAAAAATGCCTATCAGGAATACTCCACGAACAAAAGTAGAGCTCACCAATAACACAGGAAGGGAGGGAAATCCTAAACTGTAGCCTGCTCGCCTGCAAAATCGATTCCTATGTTGTACCGTAGACCAACGTAGGTTCCCAAAAGAGAACTTCAGTACCATCCATTGTACTCAGTGAGTCTCAACGACAGGGGACGAAATTTTAATAAAATATACACTACGAGCAAAGATTCTAAATGCATGGGAAACATAAAGCTTCTAAGAAGAATTCTAAAATAATTGCATAATAGCACTTTATGAATATTCTAAAAGAAGTTCTTTTCTTTTCTTTTTTAAAAAATACTTCACTTCGTACTTTGGGAGTTCCAACTATCCTGGCTTATTTCTGTCTTAGTCATCGTATGATCGGCAAGGGTTCGATCCCAAGCTGATCGAATAGGCCCAATCCATGAGGTGCCACTCGCTACACGGTTCTCAGCGCTCATGTACCATACTTTAGCTTGGCTAGGCAAATTCTCAGCAACGAGACCCTCGGCTCGTGTGCTCCCTACTTTGGCACAAGTAGTTTCAGGAAGTCCACACCTTGGTCAGGACCCTCGGCCTGGACGATGACCCCTTATAAAAATAGAGGACACTCCCAAAAATCTTTTCTTTCTAAAACTTCTTCTTATAACTTTTCAAGTATAGATCTTTCAAACATACTTATTCTGGAATCCGTAAAGGTAAGGTATGGTATAAGAATGAAATAAACATTTAAAATTATTTCTAAAGATTCTTCTTCATGAATTTTCAACATGAAAGTGGCATATAAGAATAACACAAAAAATCTAAAAATTTATGCACATATATCAAAATAATAATCTAAACTTTAGCTAGAAAATAATTCTAAGCTAATAGGTACCTACTCACTCCAATTAAGTATATATGCGCTCTTTTGTGCAATTCATCAAACACCTTGTATGCGTGCTTTTGTGAGTTAAACCACTTTAATAAAGGGGACTCACCTCAAAACTACTTGAGCCAATCTGTAGGCCCCAGTCCAATTTATACCCGTAAAACAATTGATTCTACAACAACTAGTACATTTGGATTAATTTTAAAGTTTCACACCCAAATATGGAACTTACTGTTGATACATAGGAAGAAGGGAATTAACTATCCAATTCTTACCTATTACTACTGTAGGATAATTGACAATAGGGAATTTTATATACCTGAGTTCAAGAATAAGTGAGTTATGAAGAACCCTAGAATTTTTCGAGCAATTTCTGGTTGTCTCTGTACGATCCGTGCGTCTGCGTTTCTGCATTCTCTAAGGCATCAAGCCTGTTTTATTTTGTTTTGTTTTGGTGGAATAAGGCTTTTGTCCTTTTGCCCTTCTGAATGAGAATTACATATTTCTCATTCTAAGGCTTTACGCCCTTTGTTTTATTTTGTTTTATTATTTTATTTGTTCCCCTCCTTCCCCTCCCCCCCCCCCCCCCCCCCCCCCCCCCCTTTTTTTTAAATTTTGACTTAACTAGTATTTCCCTCTAGAGTGTTTAGGGTTGAGAAATGGTGTGAAATGAGATAAGTCCCATTTCCCCCCTTTTTTACACAGTTGCATGTGTCACAATTGGGAAGTCATGTTCGCAAATGCAAGACAAGGGGCGCAAATGCGAACCCTGTCACAGAGGCCCCAGATGTCACAATTGCGAAATTTTGCTCGCAAATGCAATCTCCCAACCATCGCAAATGCGGACCTTTCTTTCGCAAATGTGAAGATAAGTCAAGAACACATTGAGTCACAAATGCGATTCTAAGATCGCAAATGTAACCTCCAATAGTTTGCAAATGCGAAATCTTCCTCGGAAATGCGAGGTTGCCCAGTCCAGCCTATGCTCATAAATGCGATACTTGTTCGCAAAAGTGATGCTTGCAATTTCGAGGCAGACCTCACAATTGCGAGATCTGCAATAGAACACCAGCGACAGAAGTTCACCAGCTATTCCAACCTCAACCAAACTCATTTGAAACACGTCTGAAACTCTCCCGATCCCCTCGAGCTCCAAACAAAATATGCAAACAAGTGTAATAAAATCATACAAACTCGCTCGGATGTTCAAAGCACCGAAATAACACCTAGAACTATGAATCGTACATCCAAATGCATGAAATATTTTAAAGAACTCAAGAACTTTCAAATTCACAACGGAGCGTCTGAATCATACCAAATAAACTCCTTTTACACCAGATTTTGCTGACAAGTTATAAATAATAAAATGAACCTATACCAAGTTTCAAAATCGAAATTCAAATTCGATAGCAACAAAGTCAACCTACGGTCAAACCTAAAAATTATTTAAACCTTAAAATTACTATTAACAATAAATCACGTAAAATCAAGTTAGGGGCTTTCGAATTCAATTTTGGGCATACGACAAAGTCCAAAATCATGATACGGAGCCATGCAATCATCAAAATTTCGATCCGAGTCCGTTTACATGACATATCGAGCGTAGTCAACTCAAATTATTTTTTAAGGCTAAAATTCATATTTTCTTCAGGTTTTCACCTAAAAACTTTTCAGAAAAAGATGCGGACTGCGCACGCAAATGAAGAATCACTATACAAAGCTAATTGAGGTCTCAGAATACCGAAATAAGTGCTAGAACTCAGAATGACCTATGGGGTCATCACAAATACTTTGGGTGCTACATCTCTTTACCGGTGCACATTCTCTCAAGAAAATCTCATGTTTCTGACATTCATTTGTACTTTTCAACGTTCTTGTATTGCTTTGTCGTATTTGGATTTACAAGATTTCTTCACTTTTTATTAAGTAAAAACAAAATATATCAATATATTTTATATTTCACGGACCAATATGTCTGGCTCGGGCTCGGGCTCGGGCTCGGGCTCGGCCCGGGCGAAAGACATCCAATATATTTCATATTTCACAGACGAATCGCGATGTGATTAGTTATCAATTCAGTTTTTTTGGTTGACTTTAAAGAAAGTGATTTTGTTTCTTCTTTTCTATTGGTGGCCGTGATGTGAAAAAATTCAATGTTAGGTTAACTATTATTAAGCCAAATGATTTTAGATCTAATCCTCTAGTAATCTTCTTCTATGTTAAGAATATTACTGTAATATACTAAATCGATTTTTTTAATTGTTGAATGAATATAATAATAGGAATATTACTAGAATTCTGGACGCCATTCAATTTTTCGTTCTTTGTTTCGGGAAAAGGTTCCCAAAAGATACTCTATCTTTCCGGATGAGGCTCCTCCCCATTTTTCGTTCTCTCCTTATTCTCAATTTTCTATTTGAATTCGTGACACTTGTTCTACTTAAATACCATATTTCCAATTGAACAAGTCTCATGTCCAAAGGTAGAAAAAGTTATGTATCATACACTCATCTTTTCATAAGAAAAAGCTATTTAGTATTCCGCCATATAAGGCACATGAGTTTACTCGAAGCATTACTTGTATTTAATCCAAGGTCAAGATATATCTCGATGGACCACACGAATACTTACTGTCCTTTCAATTTTTTCTTTTTTTTTTCCTTTTCTTTTTCCTCCTAAATCCAACATTTTCGGCATGAATATCAGGTAGATCCCTACTAGTGCAAGTAACAAAATGGACATGACCATTCATTCTATAACAAGGTATTTAGACAGTTAAATCGGTCTAAGGGAACTTGTCAATTTTTCTTTAATCTAAAAGATTGATAATATATTACCACATTTTCTTTATGCAATCATAACATGGTAAAATACAAAAGTTTTATTTTTCTCAAAAAAATGTTGAAGCATTCTCTACTTAAAAAATCCAATCCTTCATGATTGTTAGGAGAAGCCTTTATTCCATGCATCGTCGTACATGCTCAAAAATGACTTAAAGAATTGAGATATTTAGATCTCGCTATTTTTTCCAGTCCTACCCCAGCCTCCTCCTTTATCTGCCTCATTTTTTCTACTTTTACATTGGAGGATCATGCAGAGAAACGAGGAAGGCCCAGGACAGTAAGAATTAAAGCCACACCTATTATGTGAAAGATTACCGTCAGTTATACTACTCCCTCCGTTTCAATTTATGTGAACTTATTTTCTTTTTAGTCCGTGCTAAAAAGAATGACTTCTTTTTCTATTTGGAAACGATTTACCTTTATGCAATGATTTATAGCCACACAAAATATATGTGCTTCATTTTACCCACAAGTTCAAAAGTCTTCTCTCTTTTCTTAAACTCCGTGTCCAGTCAAATGGATTCACATAAATTGAAACGGAGGGAGTACAATATTCTAATTAGACAGTACTTAGAGGCTATTTAACAAATTTCTATGATTTCTTCTTATAAATTTAGTCCAATTCCTTTCCAAAATATTTGTATCCCATTTTCAAATGAAATAAAGTTGCTTAAGGAAAAATTTTAGTAGCTTGGAAGTTGCTTAAATAACCTTGGACCATATTCACATTCGCATGCTCAAGAAAATAAAAGTATATTTGTTTACAATATATAAGGTCAAGAAAAGCATGCTATTGAAGTTTGGAGCAATTGTAGTAATAGCTAGCTAGGGTGACCACCCCAAAATGGCATCTAATATAGCAATGAACTGTATGGTAATTTACATTTGATAAGAAAGCTGATTTTCAACTTACAGACAAAAATATCAAATTGCAAGCTAATTCTCAACACAGACAAAAACAAGCAAATTGCCTCTTCTGACTTCAATTTATTTCATTCATATATTCATGCAAAGGCATATAAGCCACTTCTACAAGTGGATTAGCTTTTTGAAATTTCAGCCACTAAATTTACTATCACTTCTCCTATAAATTGGTCATACAAACACCTAAGTTGAGTAACACAATTTCCTATAATAAAAGCTTAGTTATCAGTTGTCAAAAAAATTGTCATGGCTTTAGCAAAAAATTTCTTGGTTTCTCTTTTGTTTGCATTAATTGCAACACATGTTGCAGTAGCCCAAGTAGGAGGACTTCTCAGTAGCCTTCTTGGTCCAATACATATAGATGGGGTTCTATTTTGCAGCCTTAACGGCCAAATAGATATCATCAATGGAACCACCACCCCAGTTTTCCCTAGTAAGTTCATTATTTTGTACGTAGATAAGTACCGCAGAGTAGATGCTAGTATGTATATATATATATATATATTCCAAGGGAACCCTAATCCTATGATATAGAAGTCGCTAGTACTGTTCGTGGATCTGTACGTCAATATACATAGGAGGTTTCAAGATTTCAAGTCTAGAGAAATAACATTACACCCATTATTCCTTTCTTAACAATGTGTGTGGATGGTATAAAGATATATATATAACGGCAACTATATATGCCTCAGTCGCAAAAAATGTTGGGGTCGGCATAAATCCTCTCTTCTTTCTTTAAGTTCAACTCATACCATCATCATGTTCACGCCAAAATAAAATAAGAATAGTAGTAGTTCTAAAATATTTTCAGGACCTGAGTTGAGTGAATCCTGCACTCGCTGTCAATAAACTACATATCGCCCCACGATTATACAATTAATAAGCATTTATCACATTCATAAGAAGTTTTTGCATGTTGAATTGTGTGACCATCTCATACTCTTATTTGCATACCTATATCTCCAACTTGTTCCTTCACATGTGAGCCTCATTTATCTTTGCAGACGCATTAGTGCAACTGCGGTGTGGAGCAGGAAATGTTGTATCAAGTACCACCACAAATGGATCAGGAGTGTTTTCCCTCGTGTTAGATCCTCTTCAAAATATTTTGTCATCGCTACTATCCAACTGCAGTCTGGTGGTTACAACTCCCCTCTCAACATGTAATGCGAGCTTACCATCCATTGGGCTTTTGCAGTCACCTTTGCAGCTAGTTGGGAAAACCCTAGTTGGCCTTCTTAGTACTGTCAATCTAGGTGCTACTGGTTTTCAGCTTCTTCCTAATCTCATTTGAACGAGCTAGCCAAAATGTTAGTCGTTTGTCTATGTTTGGATAATTTGTTTGCTAAGTGTTGCTTGCTTAGTGTTTTGTAGTGATGCATCAGCAAGAGTTAACCTAGTTGGCCAGTTGCTGATTGCATGAATAAGGATTGTTGTTGTTTCCACGTACTAGTGATGTAATTGTTTGAATGTCTTCCTTTCTTGTTAGAGTGTTATGAATATGAAGTTGTCATTAATCAATTGTGATTAATAAAATGCAAATAATATTTGCAACTGTAATATTGGAGCCACTTAATCGTATTTGATCGAGTTTTTATTTTATTTATAGCTTTTTCTTGTTTTTTACCCCCTTCTTTGTTTTCTTTCATATATGACGCTTCTCTTTTGTGTATATATATATCTTTATATTCCAAAAAAGTGGCAATATATTATTCGCTCAGAGATATTTTTAACAATTTTTTATGATCTTTTATCACGACCCAAGCTCATATCACATATTGTTTGTTTTGGGTTTAGGCCTATTCGAATTTGTCTTTCGGGCTAGGCCATATCGAGCCCCAAAAGCGTGCAAATCATGTGAACTTGTGTCATTCCTTATAAAGATCTTCACTATTACCGCTCGAAATTCTCACAGTCGGAACCGTGATGGCGTCTATCATTTCACTTGCTAGGCAAGCCAACGTTAGAATATATTATCCATTTTTAATAGTTGAATTGAATAACGAGAAATACTGAAATAACTTAAATATGAATGCGGAAGCTAAAATTGTCAACACCTACTACAAAATTCCTGAATTTGGTGTCACGAGTGCACGAGTTTCTAGAATAATCCATACAAGGGTCTGAAATAAATACAAAGCTGTTTGAATGGAAAATACATAGGTAAATAGAAAGAGGAAGCGGACGCCAGGAGCTGCACCGCTGAACAGCCGTAACTCAAGTCTCCACAATTGTCCAATCCGAGCACGCTAATAATTGCCGCTGGGACCGACTCCAAAATCTGCACAATGTACAGAGTGTAGTATCAGTACAACCGACCCCATGTACTGGTAAGTGCCGAGCCTAACCTCGACGAAGTAGTGACGAGGCTAAGGCGCGTCACCTACACTATAACCTGTATGCAGTACATAATAATGATAGTAAATAGGAATACTGAACAAAATTTAACAGACAACTGAAAATAATAAGCACAACCT
>MU757561.1:81969-168710 GCA_026770625.1 Nicotiana glauca | reverse complement strand
TATATATGTGTGTGTGTGTGTGTGTGTGTGTGTGTGTATATATATATATATATATATATATATATATATATATATATATATATATATATATATATTGCGGCGTACAACCCAATCCCACCATATGTCAATATCAGTATCATAATTTACCCTTATTTTACTATGTCAATTCACCCTTATTCCACATGTTGCGGCGTGCAACTCGATCCTACCATATAGAACATATTCACCCTTACTCCACCATATCAATCCACCCTTATTAAACCTGATGCGACGTGCAGTCCGATCCCACCATATCAGTACTAAATACTCAAAGCACAATCAAATCAATAGTTCAACCACAAAGCCTTTATGGTCAATAGATACCAAACTGAACCAAAAGGGAACTTGTACAGTAAAGAAATCTACACGAGTAATACTACACAGCGAGATCAATCCAGCAATTGACAATGAGAAGGTGCAAGTAAGTCAATTTAAACAAATAGCGGGAAATCATGAAACTATGGAAGAACTAACATCGTGAACAGGAGAATATATTGAATAACAAGTAGCAATTAAGCATGGAAAGCATTTAGAGCATATAACAGTTAAGACATGAAAGGAAATAATTAAGGAAAAGTGGTAAATTGGGGAAAACAGATAATTCGGCGACGTATAAGCAATCATCACCTCGCATATACGCCGCTCACATGAGAATCGCATAGCACGTAGTCTGAGGGTTCCTAATTCCCTCAAGTCAAAATTAGACATAACACTTACCTAACTCCGTAGTCAATTCAAAGCTCTACCGGGGCCTTTCCCTAGAATCTACCTCCAAATCACTCGTATCTAGTCACAGTTAACTAAATAACATCAAATAAAGGAATCAACTACAATGCACAAAATTTAGATTTCCCAAACTTTCTCCCAAAAAGTAAAAAATCGATCCCGGGTCCGCTTGGTCAAAACCCGAGATTTGGACCAAAATCCATTTGCCCATTTACCCTTGAGCGCGATTATGTAATTTATTTTAAAATTCGACCTCAATTCGAGGTCTAAATTCCAATTATACAAAAATCTCTAATTCTACCCAAACCCCCAATTTATACCATGAAAATCTTAGATTTAAGGTTAAAAATTAGTAAAATATAATGAAAGATTGAAAGAAATGGATTAAAATCACTTACCAATATTTTGTGGAAGAAATGGTCTTGAAAACATCGCCTCTAGGGTTCTACGTTTTGAAAATTTGATGAATGAGAGAAAAATCCCGTCTAACTTAAGTTTTACACAGCTGCAGATGTCGCAAATGTGACACGTTCGCATTTGCGAACATCGCAATCGCAATTGTGAACTCTCCTCAGAGTCCCAATGATCGCATTTGCGATAAAGTGGTCGCAAATGCAAACCTTGATACCCTTGCAAATGCAGACCATCCTTCGCAAATGCGAAGATAATCCGAACAGTGTTGAGTCACAAATACAACTCTACCTTCACAAAAGCGGAACTGGCAAGTTCGCAAACGTGAACTTTTTTACTCGCAAATTCGAGTACCCCCCGCCATGCCCAAGCTCACAACAGACACCAGATTCTAAAATGCATTAGCTATGCTTTCTAAGACCAATTCACTTCGTAGCCAATATGAAACTCACCCGAGCCCTTGCTCTCCAAACCAAACATGCACACTATCAAAGTTGATCGGTATTTGTAAATACCGTCCAAAACACGACCATTTACGTGTGGACGGTATTTTAAAGGTCAGAAGGGCATACCGACCTGACCAACTTTGGTCGGTCAATTCAATTCCAAATAAAATACTACCGAAAAAAGTTGGTTGATTTTTTCCGACCAAAGTTGGTCGCTATTTTAATTATGTAAATAAAAAATGCACCATCTGAGAATCGAATCGGGGTATGTACTGTGGCAGGATAATATTCTACCACTAGATCATTGATGCATTTTATTTTAAGATTGTCTTTTATTTCATTTATACTCTTTAATAGTATTTTCGCACGAAACTAACCAACCAAAGTTGGTCGATTTTTTAAATGACCGGCCAAATTAACCAGTCAATTTTGTTTGATTTTTTATAATAATTTTAATTTATTTTAAATAAAAAACCGACCATAGTTGATCAGTTTCCTATAAAATAAATTTTACGGGACTCAAAAATAGTTTTTCGCATTTTTGCACCAAAGAAAACCGACCAAAGTTGGTCTGTTTCGTTAAAAAAAAAATTGGAAGACCGACCAACTTTGGTCGGCTTTTTGGCCGACCAAAATTGGTCGGTCGGCCTTGGTCGATATTTGCCGAATTTTTAGTAGTGTAAAATATCATACGAACTTGCTCGCACGATTAAATCGTCAAAATAACACCTAGAACTACGAATTGAATACCAAATTAAATGAAATTTTCAAGAAACTTTAAAACATCTATTTACACAACCGAATGTCCGAATCACATTAAACTAACTCCGTTTCTCACCAAATTTCACAGACAAGTCATAAATATTATAATGGACATGTAACGGGCTCCGAAACTAAATAACGGACCCAGTATCAACAAGACCAAACATCAATCAATTCTTAAAAAACATTAAACTTTCATACTTTCAATTTACAACATAAAATCATAGCTCGAGCTAGGGACCTCCGAATTCAATTCCGGGCATACGCCCAGGTCCCATATTTTGATACGGACCCATTGGGACCGTTAAAATATAGATCTGGATCCGTTTACTTAAAATATTAACCGAAATCAACTCAAATTAATTTTTAAGGCAAAAATTCTACTCCCTTCGTTTCAAATTAAATGAGGTAGTTTGACTCGGTACAGAATTTAAGGAAAAAAAGAAAGACTTTTGAGATTTGTGGTCTTAAAAGCTTAAGGGATAAAGCTTTGTGGGGTCATGACTTTTGTGTGGTTATAAAAGCTTATCATTAAGAGTAAAATGGGGAGTTTAAAGTTGAATTATTTCCAAATTTAGAAATGTCTCATTTATTTTGAACAGAATAAAAAGGAAAGTACCTCATTTAATATGAAATGGAGGGAGTAATTTTTATCAATTTTTAGCATATAAGCCTTCCGAAAAAATGTCCGGACCATGCACGTGAATCGAGAAATGCTAAAATGAAATATTTAAGGTTTCAGACACAAAGTTTTAAAACATGAGATGGCCTATCGGGTTATCACATTCACTTTCCTTCTTATTTTGACGCGGGATTCGCCTAACATGACATGTACATCCCTTCTTCAAAAGCTAGCTTAAAAGTCTGTCATTCCTACTTGACCTGTCTTCGTCGGCCCGCCTTCTGTCATGGGAGTCACATCCATAGAGTTGTTGCTTAATTTCCTCATTGCTCCATTCTAGTTACAAGAGAAATAAATGCCTCAAGGAATAGATGCATAGTAAGACGAATCAAAACATTCTTGTGATTATCCCTAGAGAACTGTATTTCTTAGGAGACAAATGAACCACAACTATTCAACGTCTTTTGCTGAAAACAGAAAGCCTTCCACGCAGTTATTACTTGAAACGTTTTAATCTTTTAGTAACAATTTAAATCTTTAGACAAATAATCCATTTTCCTTCTAATTTCATTGTTGAGATATCAATTACTCCTTTTTTGAATACTAAAACTTACATATTCAGAAACTATGGAGTAATTATGCTGGACTATGAACTATATATGATTTATAAGAAATTAAAATTATTTTAATACAAGTTTTTATGAAAACCATAATTATATAAAATAATGTCCAACTTTGGAAAAACTGAATTTTTTTTTACCTGAATTGATCTGAAGCGTAGAAGAAGTGCAAGAAAAACAAAAAAGGGTGCCGCATTTAAACTATGATTATATTTTAAATATATTGCAAATGTTGGCTATACTTTAAACAGCAGTCCTAAAAGTGGCTTCTCTCTAGCCGCTCTTAAAATAATAATAAAAAAATTATATATTTTTATATATATATATATATATACATTAGGTATGTTATATACAAAAATTATACAAATTTTATAGACTTCTTTGACTACTAATATAAATAATTGATGCCGTGGGCTAAAAGTGTTGGAAAGCCTTTTTGCTTCAACTCTCTCTCCCAAACCCCCACGGTCATTACATCCTACCCAGACAAAACTGGGTTTCAAAATAGAATGAAAGATAATACTATGTTTATTCTTAATATAAACATTTTATTTTACAGAAATTGAGCAACAATTAGTTGGGAAATTTGTTTAGTCTGGTTGGTTTATTTTTTGAACTTTTACCTTGCCATTGGAAGGTTCAATTTTTCACCTTTATAATTCTCTCTCGCATATCTACAACTAAAAAAATTAACATAGAAGAAAATCCCATTAGTTTAAATTGAGACAATATAAGATAGTTTGACACTTGTAACTCAAACCCAATATTTTTTCTTTTCAGATAGAATTTTGTTTTTCCAATTTCTTTTGTTGATTTAGTTGTCAAGTATACTTTTCTTTTGGTAACCATCAACTTTTATTAATTATCAAGTAAAATATTTACAAATCCAACTAGAATTTATAGCTCAGTCTGTTGATCCGATATCAAACAAAGAAACTCAATGCTTGAGACCCTAGCTAGGAAATCTTGTCCTGGAGAGACATACTAAAATTATCATTAACTCTAACATGGAAAGTATACACTATTTCTCTAGCTATAACATCACTTGAGCTCTTTTTTTGTGCAAAAATTGTGTTATTCTTCTCAATCCAAATTGCATAAATGAACTATTTATATAGTCCCCAAGCATTTTCAAGTAGATATTTTTTATCATGCTCTTGTTGCCAAATGAACCATGCCTTACAGTACTCAACTCCTCTCTTGCCTTAAATATTTTCCTATCCATTCAGCTTGCTTGCTAGGGGATAGACATATCTATCAGTTGCTTCTCCTTTATGTAATAGTGATGTAACCATTTGATCCATGGCAGTATCTTTCTAACTATGTAATTCCCAACAAGTTTTTTTTATGGTTGTTTTGTTCCAAACTTCCAAATTTCCAAATTGTGAAGTTTAGCCCTCCAGCTGATTTTGGCACACACATCTTACTCCAGGATACCAATGAATTCCTAGTGATTTCATTTGCTCCATACCAAATAAAGCTTCCACAATAAGCCTATATGTCCTTCATCACCTTCGCAGGTATTATGAACAACTGTGTCAAGTAAGATTGGACTCCAAATAGAACTGATTTCACCAGCTGAACTCGGCCAGTATATGACAACTTCTTTACTACCCATGAAAACACCCTTGCTGCGATCTTGGTGATTAAAGGTTACCATTCAACAAACTTCAATTTTCTTGTAGCCAATGGGATCCCTAAGAATCTAAATTGTAGTTCCCCTTGCATATATCCCAACATCTGTCGGATATCATGTTTGATAGGTTCTGAGACATAACCAAAATATATAGCACTTTTGGACAGGTTAGCTTATAAGTCTGAGGCAGCTGTAAATATGCCAAATTTTTTATGCAGTAGACATACAAGAGTTACATCTCCTTTGTCAAACATTAGCAACACATCTATAAAGCTCAAATGTGTGATATTTATTATTGAGCATTTAGGATGATATTTAAACTGCTTCTCTTCCCTCAATTCACTAAGATTTCGGCTTAAATACTCCATAACTATAGCAAATAGAAAGGGTAACATTGGATCCCCTTGTCTGAACCCTCTTGCAGCATGAAACGATTTCTTGGCTCTTCATTGATTACTATACAGTAATTGACTGTTGAAACACATTCCATCACCCATCTAACAAATTTTGGAGGGAATTATAGCTCTTCCCGCGTCTGATTTAGAAACCTCCAATCCATAGTGTTATAGGCTTTCTGTATATCCACCTTGATTATACTACTAGGTGAGATACATTTCCTTGTATATCTCTTTACCAGTTTATGCGCCAAGATCACATTGTTTGCCACCATTCTCCCAGGAATAAATCATGCTTGAGTTTCTATGATTAGGCTAGCAATAACCTTCCGTATTCTTCTTGCCAAGACATTAGCTATGATTTTATATAAAACAATACAACAGGAAATGGGCCTATATTCTTTAATTGTAGCAGGATTGGCTACATTTAGAATTAGAGTAATTGTTGTGCCGTTAATGCCTCTGAACAGGGTACAAGTTGTGAAGAACTCTTGAATTACTTCTATGATTTCATGTTTAATAATAGGCCATGCTTTCTTATAGAAAGTTGCATTGTATTCCACCCTTTGTCACGATCCAAAACTTAACCTGTCATGATGGAGCCTAACATGGTACTACGCAAGCCGACAACTCTAATATTTCTAACATTTTAAAGTGAAAAATGAACTGAAACAGGTTTAAATAATTAAGACTCTCATTAAATGTATAAAAGATATAACTCAAGGCGGAAAGTTCCCAAAACCAAAGTGTCATTAGGTACATGAGCATCTACATAATGACATAGTTAGGTACACTATTTGGAAAGTAGAACTGCATACATAAACTGAAAGATATGAGAGGAGAGTAAAGGTTTGTGGATGCCAAAGCAGCTACCTCAATGATCTCCAAATGTATGAACTCTGTGAATCAGCAACCGCCGTGACCGGAAGCACCTGACTCTGCACACGAGGTGCAAGGTGTAGTGTGAGTACAACCAACTCAGTAAGTAAAAAGTCTAACTATTGGGCTGAAAGTAATGACGAGTTTTGCAAATACATTTTAATTATAGAATTTCATTACAGAAACGTAGGCATGCTTTCAAGTTTAACAGTTAAAGCCCAAATAGGTAAATCACATCAAGTTCAATTGAAACAACATATGGTGCATCTCAATATCGACATGACAATGATATATGCCAACTGAAGTACAAAACAATAATGAAATCATATGCATACTCTCAAAGTACCAGTCACTCAGTCCTCCCATCCACTCCATCTTCACATGTGCCCAATCACTCCCAGTCGTTCGGCACTCGAACTCGTACTTAGTAGGTACTTGCATTGACTGTGGATGTGCAAACTCCGAAGGGGCAATTCCGGCCCAAATGCTATAAATATCCTCACAATTAGGCCCTTGGCCTCTTTCATTCATAAATCTCTCCAGTCTCTCGATCTCTCAAGAATCATGATAATCAGCCAAAACAATAATAATATAATGTATCAATAAAGGACAATAGAGACTGAGATATAATATGCAAATAAAAGTTATGTCTGAGTACAAAATGGAAATTAGTAGTTAATTTAACATGTAATACGGCCGCTGTAGGTTCCTACCGTACCAACATGTAGTCGAAGCATGATTTCTAATATGACAGCAGCTCAATTTCTCTAACACATGGTGGAAATACAGGTAACGACAAGATTAATCAACTATATAGTTCCATGGAATCGACCTAAGACACGGCAAATTGCCCTAAGACCCAAAAGCATCCCGGGTAACACGGACTGAGGTGGCTCGTTACAGTCTCGTAGATGGATAGTTATACATAAGGTAATTCCAAGGACCATTGGCTCACTGTCGAGGGGTCTCGGTGGCTGACTACGTGAAGAGGGAAGTTCATAAAAGAGTCTGGAGAAACCACTCCGATGCAGACTCATTGGTTCTAAAGTTAGTCAGGGATGGCTACTATCGGCCTTCGATGGATAAAGATGAAAAAATATTTGTACAAAAATACAATAAATGTCAACACCATGCACAGTTAGTGCACCAACTGGAGGAACTTTTGTATTTGGTGGTGTCACCATGGCCATGTAATAGGGATGGATAAAGTTCGTCCCTTGTCGTAGGGACTGGTAAGGTAAAATTTCTATTGGCTTTAATTGATTATTTTACTAAATGGTTGAGGCAAGTTCTTACCAAAAGATCGCATAATGAGACATGATCGATTTTATATGGAACACATCGTTTGCCGATTCGGAATATCAAAAGAAATTTCTTGTGACAACGGGTCATAGTTCATAGGTTCCAAAGTCACAAAGTTTTTGAAAGGATTGAAGATCAAACGAATTACATCTTCGCCATACCACCCGAGTGCTAATGGACATGCGGAGTCGACCAATAAAGTAATTATTAAAAACCTTAAAAAGAAGTTAAGAAGATGCTAAAAGCAAGTGCCCAGATGAGCTACCGGGTGTGTTATAGGCATATTGGACTAAGGCAAAGTTTAGCACGGGTGAAACTCCCTTTTTACTTATATACAGTTCGGAGGCCATGATACCGGTGAAAGTGGGGGAACTGACCTTATGTTTTTCCTGAGCAAACGAAGAGACAAACAATAGTATTGTTGGTTAGGATAGATTTGCTGAAAGAACATCATCATCTAGAATATGTGAGGATGGTGGACAAAATCAAATGATAGAAAGATATTACAACAGCTGAGAAAATCTCCAATATTTTAAAGTTAGGGATTTGGTTCTGAATAAAGTCACTTAAAGCACTTGGGAAGTTGATATCGGAAAGCTGGGATCAACATGGGAAGGACCTTACCGAGTTTTAGCTATAACTGGTAAAGGTTCATACAAAATTATAAACTCAAGATGGAGTTAAATTGCCAAAAACTTGGAATGTGACTCACCTCAAGAGGTATTACTACTGAAGATCCTTGTTGGTACTGAAAGCATGTGTTGCACTCATTTTTCCTTACCAGTTTTTGTCCCAATTATATTTTTCTTGCAAGTTTTTTAACGAGGCAGCAACCTAAAGCATACTATGAAAGGAAGATCAATGACAAGTTGGTGAATTAACAACTGAATGCTCTATTTCCCTCACTTTATCATAAGTATAGACAGCTCTATGTGGATCAACTTGTACGATAATCAAACTGTGGATGATTAACTAATCTTTGGTTCGATAGCATATCTCGTCTCCTAGGGCTCTCGTTGTTTTCGTCAGCCTCTAGAAATAGATTATTTACCTATCCACAAGTTCTTTCCATTAACGAGTAATCAACGCAAAAGCACAATACGAAGGAAGGGTCATCGGTTGATGCAAGACTTCAAGTGTTCAAATTCTCATACTTTGCATTCAAACATTGGGAGAATAATACATCACAAGACACTAAAAGTGTTGCAAAGACCGGGGATCAATATCTTATCGAGAGCGGGGATTGCATGATCAGACCCGTAGAAATAAGGTGTACACGTTAGCCATGTGTATTGGTGGATTTATTTACTTAAGCATATGAATGTTTATGTAAATTTATTTTCAAAATGTAAGGAATAAATCAAATTTCTTTTATTTGTATCTTATTTCTTGTATGAATGGTAAGTTAATTTATTTTATCGTTTGAAAGTTAACAAAAGCTTCAAAGGCTTGTACCGGAATGAACATGCGATGTTATCTTCAAGAGCACCATAAATATAAGGGCTCTCTCTTATGAAACCCTCATAGTAAATGGTAGATTCCGGAAGTATTTATGCCTATAACCAAAAGCCCTCGGATGAGAAAAGATTAGTGAAGCTTTGTCGATTAATTAAAAGAAATATTTTTTGCACAATACTTAAGCAAAGAGTTTCTTTTATTATTTAAAATGCCAAACTTAGAAATGTAAAGAAAAATTTATACATCAGTTCTTGAAGGGAGAGGACATACTTTGTTTTCTTTATTGCGAGAAGTTATACATCAGTTCTTGCCAACAAAACGTGAAGGGAGAGGACATACTTTGTTTTCATTATTGCGAGAAGGTTGTCCCGCTTTCGGTTCAAGGTATTCATGTTCTTCTATTTCTCTTTCGGTTCCTAAATACTCAGAGTTAGTATTCGAAGAATCAGATGTAGCGGGCCGAGCAGAAAGGTTCTCTCGAGCAGTTATCTCTAGTTCCTGGACCTTGGCAATATAGTGATTCGTGTTGGCAATGCCTTCTTTGGCCAACTCTAAAGTACTCATCTTCGTATGATATATGGTGTAGTTTTTCTCGATGATGGGGGAATATTCTTGATCTTGGAGTTTTTCTCGGATCTTATAAATCTTGTATTGGAGCTTTTTTAGCTTTTGTTGTACTAATTTTGGAATCGAGCTCAATGTTGGTGGTTGAGTGAAGTCGATTCTGCTCCATGAATCTTTTAAGTCTTTCTTTAATTTTTTTCTCCCCTCTCCTTGGCAGCATTTGCCTCCTCAATTTTGGAGCACAAGTTAGCCTCCAAATTATTAACCTATTCCATGAAGATGGACTCACACCCGGCAGCAGCAGTTATAACGTCATGGACTTCGTCCCACTTAGCCTTTGCATCATTGAGGTCTTCATGTAATTGAGCGGCTTCTTGGATGTGGACCATGATATCTTGCTCGGACTGCTGCAATCGGGCCTCAAGATCTTCTATTTGAGTAATTCTTTACCCAACATCGGGAAGCGCTCGACAAGCTAATTTCGGTTGGCTAAAAGTTCATCTCGTTCTGAAGCAAGCTCTTGCTTGTCCAAAATCAGCCTTTTCAGTTCCTCAGAGGCAAGAAGGTTGGTTTGAAAAAGTGGAGAACTAAAGTTATTATTGCAAAGTATAAATTGAAATAAGATAAAAAGAAGTTAGATTGTTACCTGCGCTGAGCATTGCGGCATGCTATTACTTATTACGCATTCCCCAGGAAGAGAGTCCATTTTTTGCTAATTCGTTTCAGAGGCCAGCTACTTCAGATAATTAGCAAGCTCCACAAATTTTGAAAGTTTATGGCACTCCTTCGAAATCGAATGAGTAGCACTGTAACGACCTGACCGGTCGTTTCATGAGGTATAGCCCCGTTTCTTCTATTTATGCTTCTTTATGTGTTGTTTAGCTATATTTCATCATATCATTTTGGTAGGTTTGGGTTCGGAGTGGTCTTGGAGTGGAATGAGATACCTAGACTCTAATTTAGAAGTTTAAGTTGGAAAAGTCAACCAGATATTGACTTATGTGTAGAATATATCGGATGCCATTTCTGATGGCTCGGATAGCTCCGTTAGGTTATTTTGATCTTAGAAGCATGTTCGATATGTAATTTTGAGGTTTGTGGTAGAATTATGCTTGAATTGGCGAAATTAAAAATTTGGAGTTTTCCGATCAGAAGTGGAAATCTTAATATCCGGGTCGGAATGGAACTCCAAAAATTGGAGTAGGTCTGTAGTGTCATTTGTGACGGGTGTGCAAACTTTCATGTAATTCGGAGGTGATTTGATAGGTTTCGGCATTGTTTGTGAAATTTGAAAGTTTCTAAGTTTTTAGGTTTGAATCAGAGGTTGATTTGGTGTTTTAGTGTTGTTTTGAGTCATTCGAAGGCTCGACTAATTTTGAATGATGTTATGGAATGTGTTGTCATGTTTGGTTGAGGTCCCAAGGGCTTGGGTGCGTTTCGGTGGTCAACAGACCAATTCTTGGTTTGGGAATTTGGCAAATTTTCTGAAATTTTGTTGCAGAGAAATCCTTCTTCGCATTCGCTAGAGGGCTCTCGCGTTAGCGAAGGAATGTTGAGAGGGGCAGCTTGGTTTTTCTTCGCATTTGCAATTTATTCCCGCATTTGTGAAGGTTCATGAGTTTAAGGCTACGCGTTCGTGACCGCGGAATCCCGTTTGTGTAGAGTCAACGGTCAATTTGGAGCTTCAGGCAAAATAGGCTATGCGTTCGTGAGGAGTGTTCTGCATTCGCATAGGGTCGAGCTGAGTGGTCTTCGTGTTCACGAGTGGGCCATTGGATTCGCGAAGGAGGGAATTCTGATCTGAGGAAGCTTGTGCTTCGTGAGCGCGAGGGCACTACCACGTTCACGAAGAGGAAGTCATCTGGGCAGAATGTTTAAGTTCAAAAACGAGGGTTTGAGTTCATAATTTCAAATTTTAATAGAGAACTCGACAGAAGGAGATTTTAGAGGGGATTTTCAGAGGAGTGATTGGGGTAAGTGTTCTTCACTTGTTTTTGGTTAAATTCCATGATTGTGTCTTGATTTTTAACATCTAAATTAGGAATTTGAGGTGAAAATTGTGGGGAAAGTGGAGGAGAATTGGAGAGTTAATTTTAGGGATTTAGATAATCATTTGATGTCGGATTTTGGTGCATTTGATATGGTAGACTCATGAGTGAATATGCTTTCTAGTTTTGTAATTTTTATCAGATTTTGAGGCGTGTGCCCGGGGGATGGATTTGAGCAAATTCAGGATGTTTTATCTAATTTGATAATTTTCGTATGAGTTTCATTACTTTAGCATATATTGATGATAATATATTGATTTTGGTCAGATTCGGAGCATTTGGAGGCCGAATCGATATGCAAGGGCATCACGGGTTAGAGTTTTGGCTTGGTTTGAGGTAAGTAACACTTCCAAACTTAGTTCTTAGGGTTCGAAACCCCGAACTACATGTTCTATGATTAATATTGAGGTGACGCAAATGCCAAGTGACGGGCGTGTGTGCGTGCACCATGAGAATTGCGGCCTGCATCATTCCATGGCACCGCTTAGTGACTAATCACCATGTTAGGGCTTCAGGCCGATACAGTTGAGACCCGAGTGATCGTTTCTTACTGTTATCATTAGTTTCATTAATACTCTGTACTCAGTCTTGTTCATGTATATCCTATTATGTCTCAGTATCGGTTGTTATCATTTGGCACATCATATCATTGTTGCGGGCTAGTATCATAGAATTGTGAGCCTGTGTGTATTAGACTGGTGAGTGATGACTGAGTGAGGCTGAGATCCTAATTATGAGTGACGGTATAGGATTGGGTTGCACGCTATAGTGGAATATTGATTATGCCTTCATTGGCTTGTTATAGCGCTTCGACTGAAAGGAGCCCCTCCGGAGCCTACACACCCCAGTGAGCGCAGTTGATATTATTGAGGGATGGATCTTCCCTGGACATGGATTTTGTTCGAAGTAATTATACCTGGAGATGGATCTTCTCCATAGGGATGGAATGGCCTTGCTCAGTACTGGGTGACTATTGTCAGTGATGTGTATATATTAGGGGATGGATCTTCCCAGGTCCGGATGGCCATATACAGTACCGAGTGGTTGTGCACTTGAGAGTGGAGGTACATGGTACCTTTTCATGCTTTCTGTGCATTGGTACATAGAGATTTGTGGAGCTTTATACTTCATACTGTTCAGATTTGTATTCACTTACTGTTGAGCTGAATACTTGAACTGCAAGCATGCCTACTTTACTTTATAGTTTAATTGTGTTACATGTTGAGGTTTAGTTTGTCACTACCTGTCAGTCCATAGTTTGGACTTGTTACTTACTGAGTTGGTGTACTCACGTTACCCCCTGGCACCTTGTGTGTAGATCCATGTATCTCAGGCCACAGTAGCGGTTGTTAACTGTTCCAGATGCGAATTTCATTGGAGATAGCAAGGTAGCTAGCTGATGTTCGCAATCCCGCCTTTCTCCTTCTTTATCTACCCTCTAGTATATTTTGGTTATTTTCATATTATTTTGGTCTAGTTATGTTTCGAAACAGATGTAGTATTGCTCATGACTTAGTGACAACCGAGGTCGGGCGTTTATTTTCCGCTTTTATTTTGGTTTTGACTTTACATCTTTTATAGAATTTCAGCTGAAAAATGGTATTATTTAAGCTTTAAACGAAATGTTGAACTATTTTGGAAATGTTGGCTGACCTAGTTTCACGATAGGCGCCATCACGACTGGGTCGATTTTGGGGTCGTGACAAGTTGGTATCAGGGCCTAGGTTACATAGGTCTCATAGGTCATGAGTAGATTTAGTAGAGTCTCACGGATCGGTACGAAGACGTCTGTACTTATCTTTGGGAGGTTGCAGAACCTATAGGAAAAACATCACATTCTTGAATTCTTATCGTGCGAATCTGTTGATTCTGGTAACTAAACTTATGTTATTTTATTCTCTCACAGATGGTGAGGACACGTGATACCGATCAGGATAGATACCACCAGTTAGGGCCTCTAGAGGTCTGGGTCATGGTCGAGGCCATAGTAGGGGCAGGGGTGTAGCCCGCACAACAGCTAGGACAGTACATATAGATTCACCAGCCGCCCTAGTTCATGATCAGGTTCCAGCGGGGGATTCTCCAGCAGGACCAACTAAGGCACCGACTATGCCTATTGGTATTTCGGGTTTTTAGGAGACCTAGGCTCAGATCTTGACCGTGTGCACTAGTCTTGCTCAGGCGGTCTCAATTTCTACTACAACAGCTACTTCTCAGGCCGGGGGAGGCATTCAGATTCCCGCTGCTCGTAAACCCGAGCAGATTGTTCAGGGACTACAGACATCGGAGGCACCACCAGCCCAGCCGGTTGCACCTGCTCAGGATTATGTGGTACCACTTATGCCTGATGACGAGCAACATCGATTGGAGAGGTTTGGTTGACTTCAACCTCTGACTTTTAGTGGTGTAGATGGAGAGGATGCCTAGGGTTTCTTGGACAAGTGTTAGAGGATTCTACGTACGACGGGTATTCTAGAGACTAGTGGGGTCTAATTTACTACTTTTCTATTTTCTAAAGCTGCCTTCACTTGGTGGGAGGCTTATGAGAGGCGTCGGCCTGTTGGTGCAGTGCCCCTTACCTGGCATTAGTTCTCCATTCTCTTCCTTAAGAAGTATGTACCGCATTCTCGCACAGAGGAGCTACGCAGGCAGTTCGAGCATTTGCGTCAGGAGGATATGACTGTGACGCAGTATGAGATGAGATTCTCCGAGTTGGCCCGTCATGCTATCTAGATAGTTCCCATAGATAGGGAGAGGATCAGGAGGTTAGTTGATGGCCTCACTTATCAGCTATGGATTTTTCTGACCAGAGAGAGGGTATTTGGCGCTTCTTTAGAGGAGGTGATTGACATTGCCAGAGAGATAGAGTCAGTTTGCTGCCAGGAGCGAGTTGAGAGCGAGGCCAAGAGGCCTCGAGGATATGGCAGTTTTGGTGGTATTCCTTCTGGAGGTCAGTTTTAGCACGGTAGAGGTCATCTATTTATACATGCTTAGCCAGCTCGTTCGGGTCACCGTGGTGGATCATTTGGCCATGGTTCTCACACTTCACATCAGGGTCACTCATCTCTCAGTGCCCTTCCAGCTTAGAGTTTGACTCATGCACCATCAGTTCAGGGCTCATCTATTCCTATTTTTTCTAGTGGATATCCCGTTGTTCGGGGCTCCCTTCAGTCCCCACCACCATTTGCCGGAATAGGTTGCTTCGAGTGTGGAGATTTGGGTCATATCAAGAGATTTTATCCCCGTCTTACGCGAGGTTCATCCTAGCAGAGGAGTTAGCCTTCAGCTTCAGCACCAGTTACTTCCCCACCCGCCCAGTCAGCTCGATATGGAGGTCAGTCAGCTAGGGGTCGCCCTAGAGGGGGAGGCCAATCAGGTGGCAGTCAGGACATTCTATGCCCTCCCAGCCAAACTAGATGTTATTGCTTCAGATGCTGTGATTACAGGTATTGTCTTAGTCTGCCACAGAGATTCCTCGGTATTATTTGACCCTAGTTCCACTTTTTCATATATGTCAGACTTGGTTTGAGTCGGGCGAGGCTAGGCTTTTGGGTACAGACTTGGTTCAAGATGCTTTCGACAAGGTAAAAGTAATTTAGGAGCGTCTTCGTACAGTGCAGTCGAGACAAAAGAGTTATGCTGACAGGAAGGTTCGTGATGTGCCTCACATGGTCGGGGAGAAAGTTCTACTGAAGGTTTAACCCATGAAGGGTGTTATGAGATTTAGGAAGAATGGAAAATTGATCCCTCGGTTCATTGGGCCTTTTGAGGTGCTTCAGATGATTGGGGAAGTAGCTTATGAGATTGCTTTACCACCTAGATTATCTGGAGTGCATCTGATATTTCATATTTCTATGGTCCGGAAGTATATTGGTGACCCGTCTCATGTTTTGAATTTCAGCACGGTTCAGTTAGATGGTTATTTGACTTATAATGTGGAGCCAGTGGCTATTTTGGAGAGGCAGGTCCGAAAGTTGAGATCAAAGAATATAGCATCAGTGAAAGTGTAGTGGAGAGCTCAGCGCGTGGAGGAGGCTACTTGGGAGACCGAGCAAGAAATACAGAGCAGATATCCATACCTGTTTGAGGCTTCAGGTATGTATCTAGACTCGTTCGAGGACGAACGTTTATTTAAGAGGGTGAGGATGTAATGACACGGCCGATCGTTTCATGAGTTACAGCCTTGTTTCCTCTATTTTTACTTCTTTATGTGTTGTTCAGCTATATTTCATTGTATTATATTGGTTGCTTCGGGTTCGGAGTGGTCTTGGAGTAGAAGGAGACACTTAGTCTCTAATTTAGAAGTTTAAGTTGGAAAAGTCAACCAGATGTTGACTTATGTATAGAAGATCTCGGATGTGATTTTTGATGATTTGGATAAGTCCGTTATGTGATTTTTTTACTTAAGAGCGTGTTCGGAATGTAATTTGAAGGTCCGTGGTAGAATTAGGCTCGAAGTGGCAAATTGGGAATTTGGAGTTTTTTGGTCTGCAGTAGGAATCATGATATCGGGGTCGGAATAGAATTTCAAAAATTGGAGTAGGTCCATAGTGTCATTTGTGACGGATGTGCAAAATTTCAGGTCATTCGGAGGTGATTTGATAGGTTTCGACGTTGTTTGTGGAATTTGAAAGTTTCTAAGTTCTTAGGTTTGAATCAGAGGTTGATTTGGTGTTTTGGTGTTGTTTTGAGTGATTCGAGTTCTTGACTTAGTTTGAATGATGTTATGGAATGCGTTGGCATGTTTGGTTGAGGTCCCGAGAGCCTCGGGTGATTTTTGGATGGTCAACGGACCAATTCTTGGTATTGGAAGTTAGCAGATTTTATGGTATTTTATTTCGCGTTCGCGAGAAGGCTCTCGTGTTCGCGAAGGGATGTTGAGAGGGGCATCTATTTTTTTCTTCGCGTTCGCGATGTAGTCCCGTGTTCGCGAAGGTTCATGAGTTTAAGGCAACGCGTTCGCGACCTGGGAATCGCGTTCGCATAGAGTCAAGAGTCAATTTGGAGCTTCAGGCAAATTAGCCTACGCATTCGTGAGGAGTGTTTCACGTTCGCGTAGGGTCGAGCTGAGTGGTCTTCGTGTTCGCGAGTGGGCCCTCACGTTCGCGAATGAGGGAATTCTGATCGCGAACGCGATGGCACTACCGCGTTCGCGAAGAGGAAGTCATTTGGGCAGAATGTTGAAGTTAAAAACGAGGGTTTGAGTTCATAATTTCAAATTTTAATAGAGAGCTCGGGAGAAGGCGAATTTAGAGTGGATTTTCAGAGGAGTGATTAGTTTAAGTGTTCTTCACTTGTTTTGGTTAAATTCAATGATTGTGTCCTGATTTTTAACATCTAAATTGGGAATTTGATGTGAAAATTGGGGGGAAATGGAGGAGAATTGGAGAGTTAATTTTAGCGATTTGGATGACTATATGACGTTGGATTTTGGTGAATTTGATATGGGTAGACTCATGAGTGAATAGGCTTTATAGTTTTGTGATTTTTATCGGATTCCGAGACGTGGGCCTCGGGGGTGGGTTTGAGCAAATTCAGGATTTTTTTAATCTAATTTGATAATTTTCGTATGGGTTTCATTCCTTTAGCGTATATTGATGATAATATACTAATTTTGGTTAGATTCGGAGCATGTGGAGGCTGAATCGAGAGGCAAAGGCATCGCGGGTTAGAGTTTTGGCTTGGTTTGAGGTAAGTAATGCTTCCAAACTTGGTTTTGAGGGTTCGAAATTCCGAACTACGTGTTCTATGATTAATATTGAGGTGACGCAAATGCGAAGTGATGGGCGTGTGGGCGTGTGGGCGTGTGGGCGTGGACCTGAGAATTTCAGCCTAGAACATTTCATGGCACCGCTTAGTAATTATTTCTTGCTGATATATGTGTTATGATAATGTGATTAAGTTAATAAGCTGTAAATCATGCTAATCACCATGTTAGGGCTTCACGCCGATATTGTTGAGACCCAAGTAGTCATTTCTTACTGTCATATCATTAGTTTCATTAATACTCTGTACTCAATCTTGTTCATGCATACCCTATTATGTCTCTATCTCGGTTGTTATCATTTGGCACATCGCATAATTGTTTCGGGCTAGTATCATGGCATTGTGAGCCCGTGTGTGTGAGACTGGAGAGTGATGACTGAGTGAGGCCGAGAGCCTGATTATGAGTGATGGTATGGGATCGGGTTGCACACCATAGCGGAATATTGATTATACCTTCGTTGGCTTGTTATAGTGTATGGGCTGAAAGAAGCCTCTCCGGAGTCAGCACATCCCCAGTGAGTGTAGTTGATACTATTGAGGGATGAATCTTCCGTGGACATGGATCTTATCCGAAATACTTAAACCTGGAGATGTATCTTCTCCATAGGGCTAGAATGGCCTTCCTTGGTACTGAGTGACTGTTGTCAGTGATGTGTATATATTCCGGGATGGATCTTCCCTGGGCCGGATGACCATATACAGTACCGAGTTGTTGAGCACTTGAGAGTGGAGGTACATGGTACATTTTCATGCTTTTTATGCATTGGTACGTAGAGATTTGCTGAGCTTTATACTTCATACTGTTCAAATTTGCATTTACTTACTATTAAGATGAATACTTGAACTGCAAGCATGCCTACTTTACTGTACAGTTTAATTGTATTACCTGTTGAGGTTTAGTTCATCACTACCTGTCAGTCCATAGTTTGGACTTGTTACTTACTGAGTTGGTGTACTCACGTTACCCCCTGCACCTTGTGTGCAAATCCAGGTATCTCTGGCCACGGTAGCGGTTGTTGACTGTTCCACACGCGGATTTCATTGGAGATAGCAAGGTAGTTGTCTAACGTTCGCAGCCCCGCCTTTCTCCTTCTTTATCTACCCTCTAGTATATTTTGGTTATTTGCAAACTATTTTGGTCTAGTTATGTTTCGAAACAGACGTAGCTCATGACTTAGTGACACCCGAGGTCAGACGTTTATTACTTTTATTTTGGTTTTGACTTTATATCTTTTATGGAATTTCAGTTGAAAAATGGTATTATTTAAGCTTTAAATGAAATATTGAACTATTTTAGAAATGTGTCAGTTGGCCTAATTTCATGATAGGCGCCATCACGACCGGCTCAGTTTTGCGGTCGTGACAGACACTTTGTTTTCCATGAGGGTCTGAGAGGGTGCCGAATAAATATTTTCCAAGTTCCCGTGGTCGAGTGACCGTGGAGAAGGGGTATTTCCTACTTGTTTAGTTGGGGCTGGTGGAGAAGAAGAGGCTACTGTAGATGGAGAAGAAGTTGTTATCGACTCAGAAGTTGGCAATTGAGGGAGGCCAGGAATTGAACTCCTTTGACCAGAATAAAATTTGGGGATTCCAAAACGGGATGAAGCGTTTTCGACTATGTCCATTTCCCCAAGAGTTCTTGACGTCCTCTGGTGTAGGAGTTTGAAGCTCTCCCGGCTGAGAATCCGGTTTGAGCTGATGAAGATTTTTTTCTTCTTTAAAGGGTGGTCTCTTCATCATCAACCCCTTCTTCATCATCACTGTGGCCAGTTCGGTTGATATTTTTTTTTCACCCTCTTCTCCTGGTCTCGCCGAGGAGGTACGCTTCCTCGCCCAAATAATAATAGGAAAAAAAATAAAATTTTGGTCCAAAAATTTATCAATAACTCAAATCAAAGCCAAAGCCGAAGTCAAAATCGAGCTAGTGACAACGCAAGACTTGCTCTTTTTTCAACTATTTAAAAGTTAAAAGAAGTGCTTTTATATATAAAAGCACGACAATCTTCCTCTTCCTATTTAGATAGAAAGGACAAACTTCCTTTGTCAAAAGAACCACTTCAGAATTTTTTTTCTCCTTTTTACCCTCGATTTTGCCCGTTCACACCTTTCTTAAAAACCACACATTCATTTCTCTTAAAAAAAAAATCGATATTATGAATTTTGCTTCATTCTCTCTTTCTTTAATGGAGTATTACTTATCTTCCCCTTCTTTTTTCCTGCTAATGACACTTTTGTTTCCTCTAGGTAGAAAGTAAGAAAGTCTTTATTCTAATTTGTCTTTTTTATTTTATTTCCTTCCCCATAAATCAGAAATGCAAAACCATTCCTGCTAATGACACTTTTGTTTCCTCTAGGTAGAAAGTAAGAAAGTCTTTATTCTAATTTGTCTTTTTTTATTTTATTTCCTTCCACATAAATCAGAAATGCAAAACCATGAATCACATTGTTTCTTTTCCTTTCTAATTAACAATAGTAAGAGGACAACGCACAATGATGATAATTGGAGTATAAAATTATCACACACGGTAAAGCATAAAGTTGTACGTATTTGAAGAGTAGTAAATACAAAACTTTGCACATATTTTAAATTAGAATTGATTAATCCACATCTCGACATATTGACGGAGTCAAAAATTTAAATATCGCGTGGTATGTCTTAATTTGGAGCATATTCTCCATGGTATCCCTGGACATGGTTAGCATTGATATACCAATTTAGCACATTCTTTTATCTTCTTCTATTTTATGATAAATTTAACTCATACAGTTATTTTTCCTTGATGGATGCTATTGTGGATCTATTTAAAGAAAAAGATAAATGTAGCTAGGCCTACCATTACACCAAATAAAATCTCGAAGTCAAATTTTTACTTTTATAACAAAGCACCTAGTCCTTTAATTTGCTGCAATCTCTACGTCACAATAATACAAAATTTGTACAACATCTCTATCAAGCTACTTCACCCTCAAATATTAACTACTCAAGAATTGTACCCTTCAAAATTCCAAAGACTCTCCTCAAAATCAAAATCAATCTCAAGATTATTTGTACTAGTCGTACAAGAAGAATAGACCCCAGATGATATGACATCCGGCGATAATGCCGCCGCCATGTGCCCGCCGGAGGCTTCAAATGCTGCCGGAGTACTCAGATGATCATCATTGGCTAGTAGAAAATAATCAGAGTTTGATGATTGGTTTTGATCTTCTATTTTTGGATAGGAAGTACATGATCTTTGGAATACTTCCTCTTTGGTTTCCTGTTTTATTGAGGGAAATGTAAGAATATTATAAGGCTGGTAATTATGATTAACGTTTTGGACTGAAGAGTAATTATTGTTGTTGTTGTTACGATCAAAACGAAGTAGAATAGAGGAATCGCCATGAATAGGAGTATCCAAGATTATTTGAGAAACTCTAGGGAAAGGTTTGCATGTGTGATTGCCATAGTATATTGTTCGGAACAGTGGTGGATTGTCTTGAATTTTCTGCACCTGTTTGGTTGCTTGACATTTTTGATCATATTTATGGGTGCACCTAAAATAGTGCCTGCAAATTTATATACCAAACATTAATAAAACAATATAATGATTAATTACATGATATCACCTACTCTCTATAATTACATAACTTTCTTGATTGAAAAAAAAAATTACTAAGATAAATTGTGAAATCAAACCTTGGATAAGTGGAATTGAGGATCTGTTTTTGTCCATATTTTCTCCAAGCATGACCATCATCCACCAAATCTGAGGATTCTTTTGTGTTTGATTCTGATGTTTTCCTGCATAAAATAATTTCCAAATAACTAATGAGGAAATTTGTTCTTAAAATAACATTACTTAATTACAGAGTGGATGTATTTTTAGAGATAATAAATTTCCTAACACATTGTCATAAATAAACAGCTGGCGTAACGATATTTTACGCTCATTGACTTGTTCTCAGACAAGAGAGGTGGCTCTGATGGTAGGCAACCTCACTTCCAACCGAGATGTTGTGAGTTCAAGTCTCCCCAAGAGCAATGTAGGAAGTTGTTGGAGGGAAGGATGTCAGAGGTCTATTTGAAAACAGCTTCTCTACCTTAGGTTAGGGGTAAAGTCTGCATACACACTACCTCCCCAGACCCCACTAAGTGGGGTGAGATTATATTGGATTATTGTTGTTTTTGACTTGTTCTGAGATCTATCTCTCCCTAGTGAGCTACATGATTATTGCAATTTATACAATAAACTATATGAAAATTATCATTCAATATGGAAAATCTTAACCAATCTTATCACCAAGGGGAACCATCCACTTTTTGTATTTCTAACATTTCTTCAAGGACAAAGTAGTCAATAACCATCAAGAATCCAACCTAACTTGGCAATAATTAACTAAAAGAGAACCAATCAACCAATAAAGACAGTTAAATCCAAATCAGAACGTGCATGAGCAACAGGTATACTTTCACCCTCATCAACATAAAGAGACTAAAATACCCTTCATGAAAACTATTTATGACATTCACTTTCACTAATAATAAAACAGTGGAGTAGTAAAAAATGAATAAGTAATAAAATCACCTTCTCTTGTAGCATCCTCTACGATCTTTGAATGATGTAGTACTCTTGCAACTTCCACTAGAATCTTCCGGCGACTTAACTTCGGCGGTATCCTCATCGGACTCGCCGGAGTTTATGATGGAAAGAGTCTCAGAAAATGTATTCATAATTTTTCCAACTAAATCTTCAGCCATAATGGTTGCAAGAGGTTTCTTGATTATCTCTTTTAATTGTCGTGTAAATTCCTGGCCACGAATTAAACCGTCGATTGCCCTTTTCAGATCAGCTGATGACTTTTCCGGCAACGGAGACTCCATGTGAAGTATTTTATTAGCTAGAAACTAGTGAGCAACAAGATGAGAAACATGAGGGCATATATATGTAAGAAAATGTGATTTTTTAGTAAAATAATGGAAGCTTAGAAGGAAAATTCGCCTTAGCTGCTGGAGAAAACCAACCCCACGCGCACTAGTGGAATCTTTTGCTTTTTCACTCAAGTGATAAGACAATAATGGATCAGGTTCATTAACCATTCGACCACTTTAGACGTCCATGAAAATTTGTGTAGTGTTTGATTAAACTTTTAGAATTTTGAAAAAAAAGGATTCCTCTTCGAAAATTTATGGTCTAAAATAATAAATAAATATTTGTATGACTATTAAATATTTTATTAAAAATAAAAATTTTAAAATTAAATTATATTTAAATAAAAAAGTATGATACTAATTTTGTAACATACTAAAAGGAAAAGGATAATACATAATTTGAGACATAAAAAATATTATGAATGTAAAATATTTTCTTGGACGTATTTTTATCTTTGTAAAATAAATTCTCAATATATTTTAAAGTTACATCAATTATTATTAAAAGTGAGAATAACTTCCATGTTATAAATACAAGTCATTTCCTTTACAAATATCAAAACTCTTACTCAATACTAATATTTTATTGTTTGTTTGAGTCAACAATTAGTTGTTGTTATCATTTTTAATAATAAAAATCATTTAAATACTATGATTTCAAATCATCTTTAACTTTGTATATATCATTGTATTTTTATAGAGAAAACGACCTTTTTAGTGGAAAAACTTTCCCAAGTAGGTTGTAACAAACACTTCAGGAGGAATATAATGTAATTGCATTGGTTTGCACGCGCCACAAGGAGCGTTAAGAGAGATTTAGGCCATTACTGATGACGTTCTTCCTATGTTGTCACCCTAGTATCGTCATCCACGTGCCACCTGGCAAGGCTTAAATGCTAATCGCTGTTTATGAATAATTAATTACTAGTTGTTTGTTTATTTTAATCATAATTGCATGTTGTAGTGTTTCCTTTTCCTTCCTTATCCCTTGGGGATTACAGAGAAACAAAACCTGATTCCAATGTCAAAAATGACCTTTCTTGTCTTAACCAAATTGTGGACTTTAAGAGATGGTTGAAATTAATTATGTAAATATTGATGGCCATTTTCGAATCTAAATAAGACAAAGCATTGATGGTTGAATATGTACACATGATCATCAATCTCAATAATCAGAAACAGTTCTTAATGTTTATAAACAACTAAAACAAAAATGGGCTACATCCTCTAAAACCGGAACCATCACATATTCCTTAGTATCAATTTATATAGAAGTATTTTGTCTCGATACGAATTTTTCTCTGTCGGGATTGTGATGGCGCTTAATATCGCACTCGTTAGGCAAGCCAACGTTAGAGAATTGTTCACCTTTTTCCTTTACCTTTTTATAATTAAAAATTTAATAAAAACTAAATCAGCTGAAATAAAAGCAGAAGTACATAATTACTGATTATCCTTATACTATTAACAACACCGAAATAGTTCCACCCAGAAACTGGTATCACAACTCACAAACTTTCTACATATTAATACAAATACTGATCTGAAAGAAAATAATACATCTGTCTCGAAAGTAAATAAAATAGAGATATAGAAAGTAGAAGGGGACGCCAGGGCCTGCGGACGCTTGCAGGATTACCTTGGGTCTCCTGACTGAAGTATCAACAACCGACCTCTCGATTTGTCACTACCAGCTCTGAAATCTACACAGAAAGTGTATAGTGCAGTATCAGTACAACCGACCCCATGTACTGGTAAGTGCCGAGCCTAACCTCGATAAAGTAGTGACGAGGCTATGGCAGGGCGTAAACAATGTATCCTGCAACAGTTGATAATACAGGAAAAACATACTGAATGAAATAGGACAGTAACTTGCATTAAATAAATACAGAACCCAGTCGTTCTATTAATACACAACTATAACCAATCCTTAAGACAGTTTCAACAACAAAATAATGATTCTCAACAGAAGAAGAATATATAAGCAACAAATGATGTGGCGTGCATCCCGATCCCACCATATAATTAATATTAGTATAAACATTCACCCTTATTACTCCTCGTTTAAGCGTGTAACCTGATCCCACCAGTCCACCCTTATTACTCCTCAATACATCACCCTTATTCCTTATGTTGCGACGTGCAACCCGATCCCATCTGTCCACCCTTATTACTCCTTGTTGCGGCGTGTAATCCGATCCCACCAGACAATTACATTGCACTTTTATTCCTCCTGTTGTGGCGCGCAGCTCGATCCCGCCATATCAGTACCAATCACAAAATAAGAACAAGTATTTTACAGTTTAACTCAAACTCTTTGCAACATTTATACCTCGAATCATATCAACGAGATGTCTATACAAGTATGAAACTTCAACAGTTATTATTATACATCGAGACCAACCAAAGTATGCCATGAAGCACCAATAAACCAACAATATAGCATAACAAACCTACGGAACAATTAACACCTCAGTGGAGAAAACAACATTTAACAAGAAGTAGTTAGACATCGAAGCATCAACAAGCAAGTAGCAGTTAAGACAGAAAAGCAATATACTAGGAAACGGGGAAGGAAACAGGAAAAACAGATAATTTAGTGGCGCATAGGTACTCGTCACCACACAGCTACGCCACACACATGAAATTTCACATAGCAAGTAAGTCGGGGATCCCTAATCCCTCGAGTTAAGGTTAGACCAAATATTTACCTCAATCCAACGGGTATTTCAAAGCTCAATTATCGTTTTACCTCTCGATTCCACCTCCAATCCACTCGTATCTATTCATAATTAACTTAATAATATCAATTAACGCTAAAAAAATTAATTTCAATGCATAATTATAGATTTCTCAATATTTTTTCCAAAACATCAAAAATTGGCCCCGGTTCTGCTTCGTCAAAATCAAAAATTTGGATCAAAACCCAATTACACATTCACCCCCGAGCCCGGATATACAATTGGTTTTGGAATCCGACCTCAATTTGAGGTCTAATTCTCCAAATTTTAAAATTCTTAAGTTCTACCCAAAAACACCCAATTCCACCATGAAAACCCTAGATTCTAGGATGAATAAAAAGGTGAAATAGATTGAAAGAAATGAGTTAACAATCATTCATCTATGATTTGGGGATGAACTTGCCCTAGAAAAATCGCCTCTTGAATTTTAGGTCTTGAAAAATGGGAGAATGAATGAAAAATACTATCTAAGACCCTTTTACTCGGCTGCAGATGCCGCAATTGCGACCAGAGCTTCGCAAATGCGAAGCTCATTTGCGAAGCTCGCAATGTGAAGAACCATCACAAATGCGAAGTTCCCCATGTTGATACCCAATTTTTTTCTATGTATTTTTTATATACAAAATACTTTCAAAATAATATATATATATACATATATAAGAATACCCAAATGTTTTAGTATTTTTTAAATTTTTAAAGATTTTAATAATCAATTTATTATCCATTTTAGCAATATAAAAATCCAATAATTATTCCAAAGATTATCATTTTGGTGAATAACTTATTTTATTCTCATATTTATACTAAAATATAGTTGAGGTAATTTTTGTATATTTTTAAAAATTTATTTGGCATTTTTAAAGATAAATTGCTTATAATTGCAATTTTAGCCTACTTTAAGATTAATAGCATTTTTTATCATAAAATTGGTCCCTGTATTTTTAAATTAATATTTATATATTATTAATTATTTCAATACTTTTAATTTGCTTTTAAAATTATTTTCACTTTTTTTTTACAAAATAAAAAAGGAAAATTAGCCATTTAACATTTAGCCTCCCTTTATTTGAATTACAGCCTCTTTTGCATTTCAATTTTAACCTTAAATTAACTCAATTCTACCCCTATTTGGATCAGCTCAATTTCAATTCAACCCGATCCCCCGACCCAATTTAAAATCCGCCCCATTTCCTATCTTTGATCCAGGCTATTGATCATTTCGATCAACGGCCATAAATCCCCATACCTTTTTTAACCCTGAACGAGCTGCCCTAATACCTCATTTCACCTAATATGCTGCCTTTGAATCCCAAACTCTCTCAAAGCTCTTTGGAACCGTAGCCTCCTCCTACCCCCTTTCAACCGCCTTTCACCGGAATCCATGGCTTCTCAGGCCATGGATGATTGGTACTCACCTCCCTCCACCATCAAACCATGGTTGTTAGAAGCTTCGAGACCTAACCTCGACAGTTCTCTTTCAGATCTTCTCAGATCTTTGGTTCTATGGCCCCTCCGGCCTTTGCTCCGGCATGTTCAAGATTTAGGAGCCTGATTCCTGACCTCTCCAACTCAGGATCTAATTCTTCTTCCAAGCCTTTCTCATTTCTAGGGTTTCTCTAAAACCCTAAGCTATTCGAGGTTCTTTCTCTATTTTTTGCTTAGATCTATGATGTATCTATGTTTTACTTGACATTTGAAGTGTTTTCCCCAAATTTCCTTTTTTTCAAAATCGTTTGTCTTCGATTTAGGGTTTCTAAAAGGATTTTTTTTTCTTCAAAAAATATCTTTCTGATTCTTCTTATTCTCCTTTTCTTTATGTATGTTTGTCTATATCATGCTCATGTGATTTCTTCTTACTACGCATTAACTGACTTTCTACTTTTCTTTTTCTACTATACATGTTACTCTTGTGCTCACATGTTAATCCTTGTTATGTTTTCTCTGCTCTTTACTGTATGTGTTTACCGTTGAGTTCTTTGATTTTGTTTTACTAAACTCCTCGTGTTCTTGCTAAACATGTTTCATCTACTTTGTTTAAGTTTGTATCACCTCTTTCTTCTGAATTTGTTTAAGTTCCGAGTTTTCTCAAATATGTTCTTCATGATCTTGAATCAGCCTTCTTTCTTGGTATCATGTATGTTTGTTTCTCATCGGTCTCTAAAAGAGACCTCTAAGTCTGTTTTAGCGGCTCGCCTTCTCATCTCTATGTCTGATTCGATTTGAAACCCCAGTATTTAGGGTCCTTTGGCGATTTTGATTTTGTGTTCGAGTTAGGGTTCCACTTTGGGACCCTGGACTCTCAGACTCATTGTGAGTCTGTAAATTGGACTTGTACCCCTTATTTCTTATGATTCTGAACCTTTCAATGTTAGACTATTTTTCTAAGTAACATGACGACTCTTTTGTTTGATTTGTCTACTTTATATAAGAGAAGTTCTTCTTTCAAAAAAGGGTTTTTGCCAACTACTAATTGATTCTGAATTCCTTTAATGGGATTTACTTAATTGTTACTGATTTCCTTTAAATTAAACCTTTCTTTACCCTCTTCCTGACTTGGTTCATTCGAGTAAAAGCTTGCAACTTTGATTTCATTAGATGTTTGATTGATTCCCTTTCCTTATTTTTCACAAAATCGTGTACCATTGGACTTTTGCCTTAAATAACTTCTATGTATTTACCCTTTATTGTACTAATTGGGAAATATTTCTAATTAACTTTTTCCTTAATTGTCTTTTAACCATTGGAAATTAGAATCCATTAATTAAAGGGATATTGATTTCAATGTTATTTCCCTACCTTTTTTTACTATTTTTTAGCACTATAAAAGGGGCACGACATTTTTGCACTTACACACCTTGAACCTTCAGTTCAACACTTTCAACTTACACTACTTACAATACAATACTTCTTTCAGTTCAATCCTCGAGCACATATTACTCACTTGCAATTTCAATACTCTGCTCCCTTCTAGATCTTTTGAAACCGTTTGCTTGCAACTTGGCTTCTCAAGACTACTGTTTTACTTATCTGTTTTCCCTGAAACTGCTATGTTCTTATTAACTTTTCTGCCCCACCCCCTATGTGTTTATTTACTGTTTCTACATTCTTGTTTACTTTGCTTGTTCATGTTCTGTAATTGAATATGCCACTCTCTCTTTATATATGATGTTTGTTATGGATTCCCATACCCTTATTCCCTTCTATGTGGTTGAGTTAAGGCTCATGGCCTAGCAGTATCTAAATCGCTGCCCAGGTTTGAACCTAATCCTCAATGGATCCTAACTCCCAATTTTGGCTAACAGGCTGATCAAGGGTGTTCCAGCCCACCTAATTGTTGGGCACGACCACCAGCCTGCCAGGGCCTTCCTTAATTCCCCTCTATGCACTCACACTTATTCTTAGACTTTAAGTTCTGGGCCCCCCACCCATATGAGCCTTGCTTTGAGACCTTGAGTTCTCTCTCAACTTGGACATTTGAGGGCTGACCCTTCCATACTGCACTATAATCTAATTCTGCAATGTATTTGGGGTGTAAGCATTGCTCAGAGTCCCCCTTGAGGCTCTTGGGAATTTTGACACATCCCAAATAAGAGAAAGGCTTTGGAAACCTG
The DNA here is from genome assembly GCA_026770625.1 of Nicotiana glauca. Classification (NCBI taxonomy): domain Eukaryota; kingdom Viridiplantae; phylum Streptophyta; class Magnoliopsida; order Solanales; family Solanaceae; genus Nicotiana; species Nicotiana glauca. The sequence goes on along the minus strand of MU757561.1, from coordinate 139,772 downwards.
ATCCTGGAAGTTGGTTTATCTCATATTGTTAGACCTTGAGTCTGAATTAGGTTGTTTGGTTGTAGCTTAATTTTCCAATGTAATTTTACTTTTTCTGATTCATTTTGGTCTGTAATATCTTGTAATAACTTATGGGGTTTTAGTAAAAAGGGGAGGGTCACTTGTATATGCATATGGGTAGACAACATGCTCATAGGAATTACTATTCTGCACCTATATATTTCATTAGAAATCTTGCCTATAAGTTATTGCATCAATACATATAGAGACCATGCCTATAAATTACGCACTCATACATATCATATTGGAATCCTGCTAATAAATTTTGCACTCATACATCTTGTGTAGAAATTCGGCCTATAATTTGCTTCGTTACTGCATTAAAAATCATGCCCATAAGTTGTTACATTTCATTAGAAATCTTGCCTATAAGTTATTGCATCAATACATATAGAGATCATGCATATAAGTTTCTGCATATAGAAATCATGATTATAGATTTTCTGCACAGACATCTGTCATTAGGCAAACAATCTCTAGGTTAAAATAATAACAAGTTGCATCCTAGATACCATGCCTATAGGATTCTTGCATCTCGATAATCATTTTAATATCAATAATGATTAGAAATCATGCCTATAGAAGCAGCCGTTTGAATTTGATTCGTCTATTTCATCTATAAGTCTAAAATCAGTAGCAATGTTGTTTAACATCTGCAGAATTTGGTTGGTTATAAAATCAGTAACCCCTCCTTTAAAAAATAGTATATTTCAACCTAGGCAATCCAGTAGGTAATTGATTAACTATGTCAATCTTTGATAAACTACAACCAGACAAGGCCTAATTCGGACTTCTCATCTGAGAAATATGTGGTGAAGCAGCCTATCCTAACGCTAAATCTAATTAAGACTAAACCCAGTATCTGAAGTCATGCTAGACAATTTGCTTCTTCTTAATGAGGTGTATCTGAGCCTTTTTACTTGTTATGCGCTTTCCCCCAATTTGTTGTACGTGTTTTGTATATAGCCTTAGAATTTTGCCTTTGAAACTACAAATAAGCCTAACATTCCTTGTCCTTAGGATTAGTAGTCCTAAATGCATCCGGAACTGATAGGATCAGGACGGGTAATAGCATGCAATAAGCAAACGAGACCATTCCGCGTTTTAATACCTTAACGGGGTGGGAAAGGGTAGATATGGATATGATTACCACACGATAACACCACGTGTATAAACGGCTAACGGGTGTTGTGTGGGGTGATCCATATTATTTATAAACCTAGGACCACTTCCCTTTACTTGTTTATTTTTCAAAATTTAAAATTTTTAAAAAAAACTGTTCAATTTCAGCTTCTTTAACCTTTTTTACTCCAATTACTGGCATCAATTATGTGAAAACCCCTCCTTTATACTTAGTTATTTTCAGAACTTTTAAAAACTATTTTCTTCCCAAATTTCAGCTTCTTTAACTTCTTTTAGTCGCTTGCAACCGTTATATGAAAACCATCTCGTATTTGCAATTATTGCTTGTTCACTTGTCCTTTGCACTTAAAGTCATAATTATAGCATGGCCGGGAACCACACTAGTGGCTCATAAGGGGTGCCTAACACCTTTCCCTCGAGATAATTTCAAGCCCTTACCCAATCTCTGGTTTTTTAAATCAAATTTCTTCTTAGATTCCTAATGCACTTAATCATTAGGTGGCGACTCTTCAATTGCAAACCCAATTCCCAAAAGGAAATGAGTTGTCCACCCAAATATCATAAACCCAATTTCACGAGAAAAAGGGGGCATCGACAGCATCACGACTCTGCTGGGGATTTTTTTAGGCTTTTACCATTTCATGTTACTTGTGACTTTACTTCTGTCTTTATTTAATGTTTTTATCTCTTTTCTACTGCGAAACTGATTTGTCTCTTTGTTTCTTTTCTTTAATGCTTTCTTTTACCGCTTTCCTTCAATACTGTTGTAATTATGAGCAATTATTGTAATCATTACTTTATGAATATGACAACTTGTTTCATTCTTGTAATTGCATATTCAATATCATATTCCACTCGTGTCAACCAAAATACTATATCAACGCTTATAATGAGTGGTTACGCCCTTCCGATATTATCACCCCCTAAATTTGGCAAAGGCATATTTGCAGTAAAACCAGTCGATTAACGTTGTAGTTAACGATTCCGTGCCTTTCCCTCTTGAGTTGTCCGCTCAAGGATATCGGTCTAACACCCCATATAAACCTTACTCTGTTCAATTGTGCATGCATCATGGTCAAACCTAGCCGAGTCAGTTATGTTGTCCGCATAATGACTCTTTAAGATAGCCTTGTCCAAAGTCTTCTTGGTTTCCCTGGAACCCGAACGGACACTACCACATCTGTGCATTTATTTGGAGAACTAAATGTTGCTTATACCAATTATTGCTATTTAAATAGTTGAGTCTGGCGGGGGTAAGGGCATAACACTTTGTTTTGCAGAAAATGAGGCACGAAGTCCCCAGATTCGGCATGGTAACCAACATCCACCCAAGGTTGCTAAGCTAGTGGGAAGACCTTCACTCCAGTGATCAGACTCTCGTCTGCAAATATTTGGGAAATTTACTTTCTCTTCAACCCTATTCTGGGATGGCGACAGATCTATGTTCCGCTTCGTCGACCTTGAAATGACACCTTTGCTAGAGGAAATAGGAGGGATAGCTGGTATCCCATGGGAGACTCCGGGTTTGCTTATGCCAGAAAATCGCAAGGGTAGGGGTTTTCTCAAAATGAAGGGACTGAAGAAGAACCCAGACTTGACCTGCTTGAATGATTCCTACATTCCTTTCGACTATCTATACGAGAGGTACAGTCATAGCAAGTCCTACCGCACTTACCCGGATGAATTCGCCCTCACATCATTGGGGCATATCCACAGAAGGGTCTTCGTCTTTATGTTTTGCTTTTTGGGGATGATAGTATTTCCTATGAGGAAGGCTCGGATCCATACCAGACTAGACAGGGTCACCAAAACATTAAGGGAAGGAATTGGCGGGCAGCCTTTTAGCATAGTACCTATGATTGTTGCGGAGATATACTGAGCCCCTGAAAAACTATCAACGAGGGGCCAAACACTTTGAGGTTTGTAACTTGCTGCTCTAACTCTGGCTCATGGAGTATATCCAAAAGGGTGAATATCGACAAGAGATTCTGCGCAGGGATTGGGATGATCATACTGCCTTCCATTAGCCAAGGCGAATGAATTATATGCCTAACATGTTTGCTCAACCAGAAGATGCTAAAGGGTGGGCAGAGTTGTTCGAAAATCTGAAAGAGGACCAAGTACAATGGATGTTCGAATGGTTCCCTACTGAAGAGTTCATTGTCCAATCTCGGGATGCACCGTTTCTTATAATGATTGGTCTGAGAGGAACTTATCCTTATGTCCCTCTCCGGGTCATGAGGAAGGCAGGAAGAAAGCAAGTTATACCAAGGGTCGACAAAATGAGTCACTTCCGGGCTGACTTTCAGGATGACGATAACCCTTACAAGTGCCAAGCCCAACACATGTGGCACTGCAAAATCATCATGGGAAGAGATACTATTGAACTAGACAGGTACCATGCTGGTTATACTCCATACTATCCAAGCTGGTTGGAAGACGACCATAATGGGTTAGGACAACCCGGGATTGTTTGAGGTCACAGGATCATCGACAAAAAGGCTAAAGTACAGGTTAAGTACAACTAATTGCGAAAGAGGATTCAGGAATGCAAAAGTGAGCACCAGGAAATTCAAGAATCCCATCAAAAGCTGATTGAAGAATGGAAAGACATGGCTGTCAGCGCCAACAATCGACTGGGGTATTTGGAGCGGGGTTTAGTGAAGTTAGAAAGGAAGTTCATCCAGAGGATCGAAAATTGCCAGAATGCTGAGGGAAATGAAGGAGGACACTTGGCTAGAGCCTACTTGCTGCTAGGAATACGTGAGCTGGTGAAGCTATTCGTTGGAGCTAAAGATGCCAAGTCTGGAGAAGGTCCTTCGGGGACCAAATAGATAGGATTCTTTTCTTTTTACTTTAAATGTAATAAGGCCAATAGCCATTAGTGACATGTTATCTTCTGCTATTTTAGTGTCATTTTGGGATTCGTCTTATTTTTATCAATAAAATGAGGCATTTAGCATTATAAGTTCTCCAAATAAACTTGTCGCTAGGCCTACCTCGGGCATGACAAGGCTCTCAAATTAGGACACGAATTATGTTCTCGCACTATGTGTTTAAATATCGCAACTTCTTTTTCTTACAACCCACACTAACTTGTTACCTTTTTGTTTTACTTTTGTTTTATTCCGCTCCCCAAAGGTTAGTTCGTGCACTTTGGCATCGTCATCATACTCCACAAGATCCAAGGGCCCTACACCTACTCCTCCTCCTAGTCCTGTCAGAAACCGGAACAAGGTGAAAATGGAAAATTTAAGCAACATCAGAAAGGAAAACCCAGTTGAACAGGCAGAGGTTACTCAGGGTATTTAGGAAGGTGCCTCCCAGCTCGAGCAGAAGTTGTTGAAATTTTAGGAAGAACTGACCAAGTTCGAAACTTAGCAAGCTTATCGTTTTCCCTCACTACTCCAGATGTCAATTTCCAAAAAGTCAAAACCTCGCACCTCCATAAAACATCCCGAAACTGCAAAACCAACCCGCTCCCCACCATCAGTGCAACACATGCCACACTTCAAACAACACCCCATTACTCATCCCTGAACCACTGAACTCCACAAATGATCATCTCCACACTCACCAAAACACCCCCATCTATGTGGAAACCATAGCACACCCCATTCACCCCGCCTCGAGCACATCTGAGTCTGATGACAAAGACTCTCTTATCAGGAATCTGGCCGCAGAACTCAAGAAGATGACTAGCCGAGTTTAGGGTATTGAAGGAAGAAAGGGTATCGAGGGACTGAATTATGAAGACCTTTGCATTCAACCAGATGTCGAACTGCCCGAGGGGTACAAACCTCCTAAGTTTGAGATGTTCGATGGCACCGGGGATCCCAGAGTTCATTTGAGGACATACTGCGACAAGCTGTTCGGAGTAGAAAATGATGAAAAGATTCACATGAAGCTATTTATGAGAAGTATGAAAGGAGATGCTCTGGCTTGGTACATTAGCTAAGACCCGAAGAAGTGGACAAATTGGGTAAGTATGGCGTCCGATTTCATGGACAGATTCAGATTCAACACGGAGAATGCGCCAGATATATTCTGCATCCAGAACTTAAAGAAGAAACCTATGGAGACACTCCGCGAGTATGCTACTCGTTGGAGATCATAAGCCGCTAAGGATAGGCCGGCTTTATAAGAAAAACAAATGAACAGGTTTTTCATCCGGGCTCAAGACCCACAGTACTACGAAAGGTTGATGTTGATTGAAGGCCAAAAATTTTCCGACATCATCAAGCTAGGGGAAAGTATCAAATAAGGTATTAAAAGTGGTATGGTCACAAATCTTGAAGCTTTGCAGGCTACCAACAAGGCTCTACAGTCTGGTGGCACGTCCAAAAAAAGGGACGTAAGTGCCGTGATGGTTGCACAGAGAATAAAATCCCCAATAATATACCAGACCTACCCAATATCCCCTCTCATATATCATTCTACCCCAAATTACCAAGCATATTTGCCTTCTTACCAAGATTTACCATCTACTTACAAATCGCCTCCACCACCCGCGTATCAGCCTACTTCACCTAAATACTCCCAACCCGCGCACGTCTACCAAGCCTACAACAACCAACAAGCCCACTATCAATCACCTCCCCCTCGCCAAAGTTTCCCTACACCACGACCAAACTTCGACCGCAGGCCTCCAAACAGTACATCGCCATTGCCGAACCTATCGACCAGCTGTATGAAAGGCTCAAAGCTGCTGGTTATATCACCCGTATCCCTGCCATAAACCCCAAAAACCCCTCTCAGTGGGTAAACCCAAATAAAACATACGCATACCATTCCGGCATGAAGGGATATACCATTGATGAGTGCCGCTCTCTGAAGGATAAGATCCAAGCTTTGATTGACAACAAGATCATCGTGGCAAAGGAGCCTGCTCCGAATGTCTGTAACAACCCTTTACCAGACCACAAGGGTGGAGGTGTTCACATGATTAAGATAAAAGATGATTGGGACCCCGAGGGATCGATCGGGTTGATAGCAGAAGGTGACGATCCAAAGAAACCGATAGTCACCCTTAACCCGATTATGGTCCAGATGTAGCCTTTTGAGGACACCGAGGTGAACATGTCCGTACCACTAGATCTTGAAACACCATCCTCCGCAAAGACGCCAACACCAATCGAGGTCAAGTTTGGGTCCCCAAAGGCACTGGTACCATTTGAGGTTGTTGTATTACCTCCCAAAGCAAGGGTGCCCATTCTGGTAGCAATGACAGCCGTAACACCATTCCACCCAAAATCCATACCATGGGATTACACAGCCGAAGCAAGAAGGAAAAGGAAAACCAAATCCGGAGAAACAAGTGTAGCACAGGCTATGACAAGAACCGGCAAGGTTTATACCCTGGAGCATTTGGCTGAGTCGAGTAGGTAAGCCTCTGGTCAGCCGACCATCGCTGAAATCGAGCCTGACGATCGCTGGAGGAAGATACAAGCCAAAGAGTATTCGGTCATTGATCAGTTGAACAAAACGTCAATACAGATCTCTATCTTGGCTCTGCTATAAAGCTCTGACGCACATAAGAATACATTATTGAAGGTTCTGAGCGAGGCATATGTACCCAGCAACATCACTGGAGGAGAAATGGCAAACATGGTAGGGCAGGTATTGAAGAGTCACAAAATCACTTTCCATGAAGATGAGCCGCCACCGAAAGGGTTGATCCACAACAAGGCGCTGCACATCACTGTGTAATGTGAGGATTATTTCATCACAGGGTCCTGATCGATGGAGGGTCCAGCCTCAATATTTGCCCGTTGGTGGCACTCAGAACATTGGGGAAAGGTCTACACGAGATCAAAGACGGGGCCATCAATGTCAACTATCGGGGAAATTAGCCTGCGTTTAGAAATGGGACCTACTTGGTTTGATATTGACTTTCAAGTTATAGACGTGCCAGCGTCATATAACTTGCTGTTGGGGCGACCTTGGATTCATGCCGCTGGGGATGTAGCGTCGACCCTACATAAGGTAGTGAAATTTGAATGGAATCATCAAGAGGTGATCATTCACGACGATGCTAGCAATCCCATATACAGTCGCCAGACCATCCCAGCAATCGGAGGAAGAAGAAAGATAGGCGGAGAAACCTACCATCACATCGTGCGAGTCAATGCCATAGACAAGGATAAATGGTGGGACAATAAAATCGAAAGCATACTGAACTGGTGCGGGTATGAACCAGGCAAAGGACTTGACAAGAATCTCCAAGGGATCTCTAAACCTATCAAACTGAAGAAATACGGTACCACTTTTGGTTTGGGATATGAGTACACCTAGGAGGAATTCAACCACTAGTTGCCACCTTGGCGCAGTCCTTATTACCCACTGGAATAGCCGATACCTCGTTTGGAGCAGACTTTTCAACCAGCCGATGTCATATATGGGTCGAAAAAGAGGAAGAACTGGCAGCAATGAGGAGTTTGTTTTTGGAAGATGATAACATGGACTATTGCGTCATTTTCGAGAAGGAGGGGGAGGAAGGCCCTTCCATACAAGCCGTGAGACAAGGAGAGCGCCTCAATAATTAGTCTATCAGAAACACCAGAGCCCGGCGTGCCTCGGGGTAGCAAGGCTAAACAAAGCACCACGCACTAGTTTATTTTCCTTTCGCATTTTTATTTTTCGCAAGAAAGAGCTTCGATGTTCAAAATATTTATGGAATTTATTAAAGTATTTCAGTTTCTTATAAATCTTACGCTTATTATTTTTCATTACTTTACTCAAACAGCATTACCATTACTTATCTTGATGAACCAATGACTGTGATATGTAACGAGATAATGCAACAAACAGACATAGATTCAAAGGAAGATGATATACCGGAAGAGATTGTTAAGAAAGTTGAGAATTTCAAAAATAGGCCTAAGTCCAACTTGGACGAGACTGAGATTGTCAACCTGGGAGATGCAGAAAATATCAAAGAAACATGAATCAGCATCCATTTGTCACCGTCAGAAAAGAAAGAATATACAGAGTTCCTATGAGAGTATGAAGACATATTTGCTTGGTCATACGATGACATGACTGGTATAAGCACATCGATTGTGGCTCACAAATTGCCGACTGATCTAGCCTGTCTGCCAGTGAAGCAGAAGCTCAGAAAGTTCAAGCCAGATATGAGTTTGAAAATCAAGGAAGAAGTCACTAAGTAGGTCAAAGCTAAGGTTCTCAGGGTAGTAGAGTATCCGACATGGTTAGCCAATATTTTGCTAGTACCGAAGAAGGACGGGAAAGTTAGAGTCTGTGTCGACTACCGGGACCTCAACCGGGCCAGTCCCAAAGACGACTTCCCCTTTCCAAACATACACATCTTGATTGACAACTGTGCCAAGCATGAGCTGCAGTCATTCGTTGATTATTTTGCTGGATACCACCAGATATGGATGGATGAAGAAGATGATGAGAAAACGGCCTTCATTACATCGTGGGGGATGTATTGTTACAAGATGATGCCATTTGGGTTAAAGAATGCTGGGGCCACCTATATGAGGGCCATGACTACCATTTTCCATGACATGATACACAAGGAGATCGAAGTGCATGTAGACGACTTCATCAATAAGTCCAAGAAAGTCGCTGATCACATGGAAGATTTAAGGAAATTCTTAATAGATTGAGAAGGTACAACCTGAAATTGAACCCCGCAAAATGTGCATTTGGGGTTCCAGCTAGAAAACTGCTTGGGTTTATTGTGAGTCGCCGAGGGATAGAACCGGATCCATCGAAGGTCAAATCTATTCAAGAATTACCACCGCCAAAGAACAAGAAAGAAGTAATGAGTTTCTTGGGGAGACTTAACTACATCAGCCGGTTCATAGCACAGTCTATTGTCATCTGTGAGCCAATCTTTAAGATGCTGAAGAAGGATGCCGCTACCAAATGGACAGATGACTATCAAAAGGCCTTCAACAGAATCAAGGAGTACTTGTTAACACCGCCAATTTTGGTCCTGCCCGAGCCAGGTAGGCCCCTGTTACTCTACCTTGCGATACTAGATGGAGAATTTGGTTGTGTTCTGGGGCAGCATGATGAAACGGGGAGAAAAAAGTAGGCCATATATTATCTCAGCAAGAAGTTCACCTTGTATAAGGCCCAGTATTCTCTGTTGGAATGCACCTGTTGTGCCCTGACTTGGGTAGCTCAGAAATTGAGGCACTATTTCTGTGCTTACACCACGTATCTCATATCAAGAATGGACCCATTAAAGTATATATTTCAGAAGCCCATGCCCACTGGCAAGCTAGCTAAGTGGCAAATCCTGCTAAATGAGTTCGACATTGTCTACGTAACTCAAAAAGCAATCAAAGGACAGGCATTAGCAGATCACCTTGCAGAAAACCCTGTGGACGGAGAATACGAGCCCTTAAAGACATATTTTCCTGATGAGGAGGTATCATTTGTAGGAGAAGACATTGCAGAATCCTATGACGGTTGGAGAATGTTTTTTGATGGAGCATAGAGTTTCAAAGGAGTTGGCATAGGAGCATTCATAATATCAGAAACTGGCCAGCATTATCTGGTATCCTCCAAGCTCAGGTTCCCCATCACCAATAATATAGCCGAGTACGAAGCCTGCATCTTAGGGCTCAAGATAGCCGTTGACATGAACATACAAGAGTTTCTAGTGATTGGGGATTCAAACTTACTTATACATCAGGTCCGAGAAGAATGGGCAACCAAGAACTCCAAGATACTTCCATACCTGCATCATGTACAGGAGTTGAGGAAGAGGTTCACAAAGACAGAATTCCAGCATGTTCCCAGAGTCCAGAATGAGTTTGCCGACGCATTGGCCACCCTATCATCTATGATTCAGCATCCAGATAAGAACTTCATAGACCCTATTCCAGTGAAGATTCATGATCAGCCAGCTTACTGTGCTCATGTCGTGGAAGAAGCAGATAGAAAGCCTTGGTTTCATGACATCAAGGAATTTTTAGCCAAAGGAGAATATCTAGAACTTGCAAATGCTACTCAAAAATGCACACTTCGAAGATTGTACAACAATTTCTTCCACAGCGGGGGAATCCTATATAGGAGGACTCGGATTTGGGTTTGCTAAGGTGTGTTGATGCGAAGGAAGCATCTAAACTGCTAGAGGAAATTCATACCTGGGCTTGTGGTCCACATATGAACTGTTTTATCTTAGCTAAGAAGATACTCCGAGCTGGTTATTTTTGGATAACTATGGAGACGGACGGCATTCAGTATATCCGAAAGTGCCATCGCTGTCAGATCCATGTAGACATGATAAGGGTGCCCCCAAATGAGCTTACTGCAACAAGCTCGCCATGTCCGTTCCCCACTTGGGGAATGGATATTATCGGGCCTATCGAGCCCGCCATATCAAATGGACACAGATTCATTCTAGTGGCAATTGATTATTTCACCAAATGGGTTGAAACAGCATCATACAAAGTAGTGACTAAGAAAGTCGTGGCAGACTTTGTCCGCGACCGCATTGTTTGTCAGTTCGAGATTCCAGAATCAATCATCACTGATAATGGTTCCAATCTCAACGGTGATTTGATGAAGGCCTTGTATGAAACTTTCAAGATCAAACACAAGAATTCTACAACTTACAAAGCTCAGACGAATGGAACCGTAGAAGCCGCCAATAAGAATATCAAGAAGATGCTAAGGAAAATGATAGAAAAGCATAAGCAGTGGCATGAGAAGTTATCATTTGCTTTGTTGGAATACCGCACGACAGTTCGCACATCAACCGGGACAACTCCCTATATGCTGGTTTATGGTACAGAGGCAGTCATTCCCGTCGAGGTAGAAATTCCTTCCTTGAGGATCATACAGGAAGCAGAACTCGACGAAGCAGAATGGGTAAAGAGCCGCTACGAGCATTTAGCCCTTATAGATGGAAGAAGAATGAACACAGTTTGTCATGGTCAGCTTTACCAGAACAGAATGTCTAGAGCCTTCAACAAAAAAGTCAAGCCGAGATAGTTTACACCGGGGAAGCTAGTGTGAAAGAAGATTTTCCCGCATCAAAATGAGGCCAAAGGGAAGTTCTCTCCCAATTGGCAGGGTCCATACATGGTTCATTGGGTTCTAACAGGAGGAGCCCTCATACTCGCAGAAATGGACGGAGAAGTCTAGCCGAAGCCTATCAATTCAGACGCAGTGAAGAGATACTATGTGTAATCATTTATAATTATGATGTAATTTGAACTACGCCTGACCTAATTCCCGTTTAAGAGGGGATACGTAGGTAGCCCTATGGGTTCGGTCACAATTCAATAAAATTTTCATTTCCCACCCTGCAATTGGAAACTGGGGCAGAATTTTGAGGACCCTCAAAATTCTGAAGTAACTTTAGCCGATCATCGCAAGCAGCCATCAGAAGTATCAACCCAGTAAATTGGGGCAGAATTTTGAGGAGGAGCCTCAAAATTCCGGAGCAAGAGAGGTTGCAATGTCTTGAACTGCATCACAGTTGCCGGTTCATCTAAAGAAAACTATTTTTCAACTATGTATTTATGTTATATTTTTTTACTAAATCACACATGTCTATTATCAAAATTTCTTTGTTTAGCAGTGCTACCTCGATGATACACAACATCACTGAAAACAGAGCCAAGCAGGACATGCAAAGTCCGCGGGGAATATGAACTAACCTTTCCCCTCTACAAAACTCATGATTATTCTTTGGATACAGGCACCCAAGTTGCAAATCATCGAATACATTTATACACTCATACTTTTTGAGAATACGACCCTCAGAACCATTACCTATTCATATTTTCTATCTGCACACTACATCCCCAGCAGCCACAATATCGTAATCAGCTATCCGCTATCAAGCCATCAGCTAAGAGATTTTACTACTGTTCACCTTTTACTTTTCTGCATTGCATAAGGCTACCTTTCTGCCTTCCGAGGTTAAGCTCTACCTCCATCTGCATTTCTGCATTGCATAAGGCTGCCTTTCTACCTTCTGAGACTAAGCACTATCTTCATCTACATTTTTCTGCATTGCATAAGGCTGCCTTTATGCCTTCTGAGGTTAAGCTCTACCTCCATCTGCATTTCTGCATTGCATAAGGCTACCTTTCTGCCTTCCGATACTAAGCTCTATCTCCATTTGCATTTTTCTGCATTGCATAAGGCTACCTTTCTGCCTTCTGAGGTTAAGCTCTACCTCCATCTGCATGGCTGAAATATCGCCACCGTTTACATCTTGCATGGCTGAAAGATCGCCACCTTTACCTACATCTGCATGGATGAAATATCGCCACTTTACTTACATCTGCATGGCTGAAATATCTCCACCTTTTACATCTTGCGCTGGCTGAAAGATCGCCACTCTTTATTTACATTTCTGCATCGGCTTAAAGATTGCCACCTTTTGCATTTCATCGGCTGAAAGATCGCCGCCTTTCGCATTTCATGGGCTGAAAGATCGCCAAATTGTCTGAAGGCATCATTATTCGGAGGAACCATTTTCATAGCCCGAGAACGCCATGCCATGGCCTGAGGGCCCCATTTTATCTCCTGCATATCATTATTCAAAGGCATCATAGTTCGAAGGCATTATTCTCATAGCCCGTGAACATTATTTCATAGCCTGCGAATCCTTTATTATGCATTTCATGGCCCAGGACGTCATGGTTTGAGGACATCATCCTAACCGTCCAAAAACAGCATTCATGGTCCGACGGGAATTTGCATCACGTTTAAATTTATGCAATATATATATGTTCGCATTGCTCATTTACAGGTAAACCAGCTAGCAATGGCTATATCATCAGGAGCGATCCCGTTCCAGTTCTCACAGCCTACTAGACTTCAACCATCTTTCTCAACCTGAATATCGCGTCCGTTTTTCGAAAATCTCCATCGACATATTCCGCCGATGGATCCCGAACTACATATGACCTGATTCCTATAAGACCAGGGATATGTAAGCATCTCAGGGACCAGAGCATGGTCAATTTCTTCAAGTCATTCCGTTCGGTCAAAATTGGTCACCATATCTTTACCCGATAACTCTTTCATCCTTCTCGGGTAAAGAGGGGCAGTTGTTGATACCCAATTTTTTCCTATATATTTTTAATATACAAAATACTTTCATATATATATATATATATATATATATATAAAAGCATACCCAAGTATTTTAGTATTTTTCTCAATTTTTAAAGATTTTAAGAATCAATTTATTGTCCATTTTAGCAATACAAAAATCCAATAATTATTTCCAAGATTATCATTTTGGTGAATAAATTATTTTATTCTCATATTTATACCAAAACATAGTTGAGTTAATTTTTGTATATTTTTACAAATTTATTTGGCATTTTTAACGATAAATTACATATAATTGCAATTTTAGCCTACATAAAGATTAACAATTTTTTTTATTATAAAATTTGTTCCAATATTTTTAAATTAATATTATATATTATTAATTATTAATTTGATTTTAAAATCATTTTCACTTTTTTTTTACAAAATAAAAAGGGAAAATATGCCATTTAACATTTAGCCTCCCTTTATTTCAATTACAACCTCTTATGTATTTCAATTTTAACCTTAAATCGACCCAATTCTACCCCTATTTGGACCAGCCCAATTTCATTTCAACCTAGTCCCCCGACCCAATTTAAAATCTGCCCCGTTTCCTATCTTTGATCCAGGTCGTTGATCATTTCGATCAACGGCCATAAACCCCCCATACCTTTTTTTAACCCTGAACGACCTACCCTAATCCCTCATTTCACCTAATCTGCTGCCTTTGAATCCCAAACTCTCTCAAAGCTCTTTGGAACCCTTGCCTCCTCCTACCGCCTTTCACCGGAATCCATGGCTTCTCAGGCCATGGATGGTTGGTACTCACCTCCCTCCACCATCAAACCATGGTTGTTAAAAGCTTCGAGACCTAACCTCGACAGTTCTCTTTCAGATCTTCTCAGATCTTTGGTTATATGGCCCCTCCGGCCTTTGCTCCGGCATGTTCAAGATTTAGGAGCCTGATTCCTGACCTCTCCAACTCAGGATCTAATTCTTCTTCCATGCCTTTCTCATTTCTAGGGTTTCTCTGAAACCCTAAGCTATTCGAGGTTCTTTCTCTATTTTTTGCTTAGATCTATGTTGTATCTATGCTTTACTTGACATTTGAAGTGTTTTCCCCAAATTTCCTTTTTTTCAAAATCGTTTGTCTTCGATTTAGGGTTTCTGAAAGGATTTTTTTTCTTCAAAAAATATCTTTCTGATTCTTCTTATTCTCCTTTTCTTTATGTATGTTTGTCTATATCATGCTCGTGTGATTTCTTCTTACTACGCATTAACTGACTTTCTACTTTTCTTTTTCTACTATACATGTTACTCTTGTGCTCACATATTAATCCTTGTTATGTTTTCTCTGCTCTTTACTGTATATGTTTACCGTTGAGTTCTTTGATTTTGTTTTACTAAACTCTGTTCGTGTTCTTGCTAAACATGTTTCATCTACTTTGTTTATGTTTGTATCACCTTTTTCTTCTGAATTTGTTTAAGTTCCGCATTTTCTCAAATATGTTCTTCATGATCTTGAATCTGCTTTCTTTTTTGGTATCATGTATGTTTGTTTCTCATAAAGAGACCACTGAGTTTGTTTTAACGGCTCGCCTTCTCATCTCTATGTCTTATTCGATTTGAAACCCCAGTATTTAGGGTCCTTTGGCGATTTTGATTTTGTGTTCGAGTTAGGGTTCCACTTTGGAATCCTGGACTCTCAGACTCATTGTGAGTCTGCAAATTGGACTTGTACCCCTTCTTGCTTATGATTCTGAACCTTTCAATGTTAGACTATTTTTCTAAGTAACATGACAACTCTTTTGTTTAATTTGTCTACTTTATATATGAGAAGTTCTTCTTTCAAAAGAGGGTTTTCGCCAACTACTAATTGATTCTGAATTCCTTTAATGGGGTTTACTTGATTGTTACTGATTTTCTTTAAATTAAACCTTTCTTTACCCCCTTTCTGACTTGGTTCATTCGAGTAAAAGCCTGCAACTTTGATTTTATTGGCTGTTTGATTGATTCCTTTTCCTTATTTTACACAAAATCGTGTACCATTGGACTTTTGCCTTAAATAAATTCTATGTATTTACCCTTTATTGTACTGCTTGGGAAATATTTCTAATTAACTCTTTCCATAATTGTCTTTTACCGTTGGAAATTAGAATCTCTTAATTAAAGGGAGATTGATTTCAATGTTATTTCCCAACTTTTTCTTACTTGTTTTCTGCACTATAAAAGGGGCACGACCCTTCTGCACTTATACACCTTGAACCTTCAGTTCAACACTTTCAACTTACATTACCTACAATACAATACTTCTTTGAGTTCAATCCTCGAGCACCCATTACTCACTTGCAATTTCAATACTCTGCTCCCTTCTAAGATCTTTTGAAACTGTTTACTTGCAACTTGGCTTCTCAAGACTACTGTTTTACTTGTCTGTTTTACCTGAAACTGGTATGTTCTAATTAACTTTTCTGCCTCACCCCCTACGTGTTTATTTACTGTTTCTACATTCTTGTTTACTTTACTTGTTCATGTTCTGTAATTGAATATGCCACTCTCTCTTTGCATCTGTTGTTTGTTATGAATTCCCATACCCTTATTCCCTTCTATGTGGTTGAGTTAAGTCTCATGGCCTAGCAGTATCTATATTGCTTCCCAGCTTTGAACCTAATCCTCAATGGATCCTAACTCCCAATTTTGGCTAACAGGCTAGTCAGGGGTGTGCCAGTCCTCCTAATTGCTGGGCATGACCACCAGCCTGCCAGGGCCTTCCCTAATTCCCATCTATGCACTCACATTTATTCTTAGACTTTAAGTTCTGCCACCCCCCCCCTCCTATGAGCCTTACTTTGGGACCTTGAGTTCCTTTTGAACTTGGACATTCGAGGGCTGACCCTTCCACACTGCACTATAATCTAATTCTGCAATGTATTTGGGGTGTAAGCACAGCCCGGAGTCCCCCTTGAGACTCTTAGGAACTTTGACACATCCCAAATAATATAAAGGCTTCGGAAACCTGATCCTAAAAGTTAGTTTATCTCATATTGTTAGACCTTGAGTCTGAATTAGGCTATTTGGTTGTAGCTTAATTTACCGATGTAATTTTACTTTTTCTGATTCATTTTGGTCTGTAATATCTTGTAATAACTTATGGGGTTCTAGTAAAAAGGGGAGGGTCACTTGTGTATGCATATGGGTAGACAGCATGCTCATAGGAATTACTATTCTAAACTTATACATTTCATTAGAAATATTGCCTAAAAGTTATTGCATCAATACATATAGAGACCATGCCTATAAGTTCTGCACTCATACATATCATATAGGAATCCTGCCTATAAATTCTGCACTCATACATCTCGTGTAGAAATCCTGCCTATAAGTTGCTTCGTTACTGCATTAGAAATCCTGCCCATAAGTTATTACATTTCATTAGAAATCTTGCCTATAAGTTGTTGCATCAATACATATAGAGACCATGCTTATAAGTTTCTGCATATAGAAATCATGATTATAGGTTTCCTGCACTTCTGCACATACATCTGTCATTAGGCAAACAACCTCTAGGTTAAAATAATAACAAGTTGCATCCTAAATACCATGCCTATAGGATTCTTGCATCTCGATAATTATTTTAAAATCAATAACGCTTAGAAATCATGCCTATAGGAGCAACCGTTTGAATCGGATTCGTCTATTTCATCTATAAGTCTAAAATCAGTAGCAATGTTATTTAACATCTGCAGAATTTGGTTGGTTCTAAAATTAGTAATCCCTCCTTTAAAAAATCAGTATACCTACGTCAGTCTTTGATAAACTACAACCAGACAAGACCTAATTTGAACTTATCATCTCAGAAATATGAGATGAAGCAGCATGTCCTAATGCTAAATCTAATTCAGAGTAAAACCAGTATCTGAAGTCATGCTGGACAATTTACTTCTTCTTAAGGAGGTGTATCTGAGCCTTTTTACTTGTTATGTACTTTCCCCCAATTTACTGTACATGTTTTGTATGTCTCCTTAGAATTTTGCCTTTGAAACTGCAAATAAGCCTAACATACCTTCCCTTTAGGATTAGTAGTCCTAAATGCCTCCGGGGCTGATAGGATCGGGACGGGTAATAGCATGCAATAAGCAAATGAGACCATTCCGCATTTTAATACCTTAACGGGTGAGAAAGGGTAGATATGGATATGATGACCACGCGATAACACCACGTGAATAAACGATTACCGGTTGTTGTGTGGGGTGATCCATATTTTTTATAAACCTAGGGCCCCTTCCCTTTACTTGTTTATTTTTCGAAATTTAAAATTCAAAAAGAAAAAATGTTCAATTTCAGCTTCTTTAACCTCTTTTACTCCAATTACTTGCATCAATTATGTGAAAACCCATCTTTTTCACTTAGTTATTTTCAGAACTTTTAAAAACTGCTTTCTTCCCAAATTTTAGCTTCTTTAACTTCTTTTTCTTCAGTTGCTTGCAACCGTTATATGAAAACCATCTCGTATTTGCAATTCTTGCTTGTTCACTTGTCATTTGCACTTAAAGTCACAATTATAGCATGGTCGAGAACCACATTAGTGGATCTTGAAGGATGCCTAACACCTTCCCCTCGAGAAAATTTCAAGCCCTTACCCAATCTCTGGTTTTCTTAATCAAATTTCTTTTTAGTATCCTAATGCACTTAATCATTAGGTGGCGACTCTTCAATTCCAAACCCAATTCCCAAAAGGAAATGAGTTGTCCACCCAAATGTCATAAACCCGATTTTGCGAGAAAAAGGGGGCATTGATACCCCCACACTTCTATTTCCTTCACAATTCCAAACGTAATGATCGCAATTGCGATCAGGAACCTTCGCGAATGCGACGAAAAGATCGCACTTGCGATCATACCCCTTCCCAGACTCCCTTCACAATTGCAAAGAATATTCGCATTTGCAAACTTTGCTGGCCCATGCCTTCTTCGCAATTGCGATAAAGACCTCGCAATTTCCATGCCTGATTTGCTCGCATTTTCAAAGCCTGATCTCGCAATCATGAGATCAGAGGCCTACAACTGATACCAGTTACACTGCCAATTCTCTAAGTTCCAAAATCACTCCATAGCCTATCCAAAACTCACCAAAATCCTCGGTGCTCCAAATCAAACATGCACACAACACTTAAAATATCATACGAACTTGTTCGCGCGATCAAATCGCCAAAATAACACCTAGAACTACGAACTCAACACCAAAACATATGAAATTTTCAAGATAGTTTCAAAACTTCTATTTTGTCCACCAAAGGTCCGAATCACATCAAATCACTTTCGTGTTTCACCAAAATTCACATATAAGGTTTAAATATCATAGCGAACATATACCGGACTCCGAAACTAAAATACGGTCTCGATACCAACAAGATCAAATCTTTTAAATTATTGCATTTTCAGTCTTATCAATTTCTTTCAAAAATTTATTTCTCAGTCTAAGGTCCTTGGAATTCGTTTCTGGGCATACGCTCAGGTCCCATATTTTACTACGGATCCTCCGGGACCGTCAGAATATGGGTCCAAGTCTGTTTATCCAAAATATTAATCGAATTAAAAAATCATCTTTTTAAGCCAAATATCATCATTTCTTAAATTTTTCACATAAGGGCTTTCTGAATACATGTCCAGACTGCGCATGCAAATCGAGGAGAGATAAGATGAGGTTTTCAAGGCCTCAGAACATGAAATCGGATTCTAAAACAGAAGATGACCTTTGGGTCATCACATATTTAATTATATATTAGCTTTTAAAATTTATAGTCTTAAATGTATGATGAGATTTATTTTCAATAAAGCATATCGTTATAAAGTAATAAAAAATTTAAAATTAAATTATTTTTAAATATAAAAATATATTATCTTTTTTTAAAATAAACTACTAAGAAAATAGTATGCTTATATGGAAGAGAGGAACTATGTATTAAGTGTTGTCACTACTGTGTTAAAACAGAAATTAGAAAAAACTATTACAAAAAATTGAAAAGCTGTAAACGATAAGAAATATTCCGAGTACACAATTTTCATGTGCGTCCTTAAGGAATTTTAACCCCCTCACAAGTTGCCAAGGTAATAAATTAAATCCTCCCAGAATGAAACAGAATAAACCTTCCTGCAACAGTGGCAATACAAACTGCGGGATACCAACGAACTCAAAGAACGGAAAAAAATCACACTTACGAATTTGAAAGAGAAACTGCAAAGTATAATACAGGATTTTCAGAAGGAAGTTCTATAATTTTTAGTGTGTGAAAAGGAAGTCATGCCTCAGAATTTATAGGCAATTGTCAGAAGAGGTGTGATGTCTGTTCATAATGTGAACAGATATTTGAAAGGAAGAGGTGTCTGTTTAAAAGGGAAAACAACATTTAGCGTTTTGGATTCTAGTTAATTCCGTTAATGATCGGACTAGCACTTAATTAATTCTTAAATAATTAATTAAATAAAATTTGTCAAAAAATTAATCTCTTCGATTGATCATTTGACAAATCCAAATTCAAATCCAAATCTGAATTTGAATCTGAATCAGAATCCGAAGCCGAAGCCGAGCTGAGCGACGACGACGACGGCGCGAGGCTTCATTCTCTTCAACTCCTTTAAGAGCTCTAAGAAGTGATCCAATATTTATACACACAAGTGTATTTTTCCCTTACCAATGAGGGACAAAGTTCATTTGACAAAGCTCATTTGATTCAAATTTTCCAACATTTTCATTTCCCTCCATTTTATTTCCTATCATTTCCGAATTCACACTTCTAGTCTTTAAAGCCCAATGGCTTAAAGTCCAAAAATCTCCCACGTGAATGGGAATGACTGTAACAAGAATTAACATAGATGAAAGCTGTGTGATTTGCAAGTAAGGATTAATTATATTTGGATAAGAAGGATTCCCTTTGAACTTTACATAGTGAGCATATGTCGGATATACTCGATCAATCGGTAGATTTGATATCTTTGAACCGTCGAACTTTAGTGTATACCTAGACAACCATATGTCACACAACCAACCCTTAACCATCTTTTGGTTCTCACTGTTGTGTTCATTTCAGCCATGAACACCGCCTGGTTTCATAAGTGCGTAAAGAATTGTCCTTACAGAATTCTCATTGAAGCGGCTTCCACTTCACACTTACATAGGTGATTCCTAAACGTGTAATCCTTTAGATTGACACTATTTGATAAATACTACATCAAACTTAGGTAATCATTAAATAACGGGTAAAGTTCTATCCTTGTTACCAAACATTGTCTTCATTACGAGAAGGGACCAAAGATTTTATTGACAATGTTGAACCGGTCAATCATAAATTTTTTTGAGCTCCTTGAACCTAGATCTCGGAATATCCAAAATTCTAGGTAGAGGTACTGCCATGATGACTTGTCCACGGCCATAGTCTCATTCCCTTAGATGATTTCTAAACTCCCTCTCTAGTTAGGCCTTTTGTAAGCGGATCCGCCACATTATCCTTTGATCTTACATAATCAATAATGATAATTCATCTAGAGAGAAGTTGCCTAATGATTTTGTATCTTCATCGTATATGACGAGAATTTTCGTTATACATACGCTCCCTGCCCGTCCTATTGCAACCTCATTATCGCAATGTATGAATATAGGAGCCAAAGGTTTTGGCCAGAACGGAATATTTTCTAAGAAATTTCGAAGACATTCAGCTTCTTCCCCAGCCTTATCCAAAGTTATAAACTCTGATTCCATTGTAGAGCGAGCGATGCACGTATGTTTGGAAGACTTCCAAGATATTGCTCCTCCACCAATAGTAAAAAACATATCCACTTGTGGACTTTATTTTTGTTGAGCCGGTTATCCAATTTGCATCATTATATCCTTCGATAACCGCAGGATATTTATTGTAGTGCAAAGCCTAGTCTTGGGTATATTCCAAATATCCCAAAACTCGTTTCATTGCCACCCAGTGATATTTGTTGGGATTACTTACGAATCGACTAAATTTACTTATTGCACAATATATATCAAGAGGTTTACAGTTCATGATATACATTAAACTTCCCAACACATGAGCATAATCCAATTGAGACGTGTTTTTACCTTTATTCTTTACAAGATGATGGTTTAAGTCAATTGGAGTTCTTGCACTTCTAAATTCCAAGTGTTTGAATTTTTCAAGTACCATTTTCACGTAATGTGATTGAGACAAAGCCAGACCCTGAGTAGTCCTCTGGATTTTAATTCCTAGAATTATATCGGCAACTCCTAAGTCTTTCATATCAAACGTATAGCAAGCATACACTTAGTAGCTTGAATGTCGGCAATGTCTTTGCTCATTATTAACATATCATCAACATATAAGCAAACAATGACTATATGATTTGGAACGTTCTTAATGTAAACACATTTATCACATTCATTGATCTTAAAGCCATTTGACAACATTGTTTGGTCAAATTTGCATGCCATTTCTTGGGTGCTTGTTTTAGTCCACAAAAAGACTTAACAAGTCGACACACCTTCTTTTCTTTTCCCCGAACGACAGACCCTTCAGGTTGGTTCATGTAAATTTCTTCCTCTAGATCACCTTTTAAGAAGGCTGTTTTTACATCCATTTGATGGATTTGAACACCATACAAGGTGGCTAGCGCTATTAGCATCAAAATGGATGTAATTCTTATTACCGGCGAATATGTGTCAAAATATTCAAGACCTTCTCGCTGTCTAAATCCTTTGACAACAAGTCTTGCCTTGTATTTGTCAATAGTACCAGCGTTCTTTCATTTTATTCTTGAAAATTCATTTAGAACCCAAAGTTTTGTTACCTGGAGGAAGATCAACCAATTCCCAGGTATGGTTGCTCAATATGGATTCTATTTCACTATTGATAGCCTCTTTCCAATATTGTGCTTTTGAGGAAGACATTGCTTCCTTGAAGGTCCGAGGCTCATTTTCTAGCAGGAAAGTCAAAAAATCTGGATCGAATGAAGTAGATGTTCTTTGACGTTTACTTCTTCTCAAATTTTCCTCATTAGGCATACCATCTGTTGTTTCCTCCCGAGGTCGTTTTGACTTTTGGCAGGACAATTCACTTTCCTTTTTATATAGATAAATAGTTTTAAAGAATTCAGTATTATCTAATTCTATTATCGTATTAACATGGATCTTAGGATTTTCTGATTCATGAACCAGAAAACGATATGCCTTGCTATTGGATACATCAATAAATATACAATCAACCGTTTTTGGACCTATCTTAACCCTTTTAGGTTTAGGAACTTTTACCTTAGCTAAACACCCCACACTTTGAAGTATTTCAAGCTGGGCTTCCTTCCTTTCCATTTTTCATAAGAAATGGACTGTGTTTTACTATGAGGTACACAGTTGATTATTCGGTTAGCTGTAAGTATAGCTTTCTACCCACAAGTTCTGTGGTAAACCAGAACTTATCAACAACGCATTCATCATTTTTTTCAACGTTCGATTCTTTCTCTCTGCAATTCCATTAGATTGTGGAGAGTAAGGAGCAGTTGTTTGGTGAATAATGCCATTTTCCAGACATATTTCTTCAAAAGGAGATTCATATTCGCGATCCCTATCACTTGTTATCATTTTGATCTTTTTGTTTAGTTGTGTTTCAACTTCACTCTTGTATTGCTTGAAAGCAGCAATTGCTTCATCTTTACTATTAAGTAAATAAACATAGCAATATCTCGTACTATCGTCAATAAAAGTAATAAAATACTTTTTACCACCGCGAGATGGTGTTGACTTTATGTTGCAAATATCTATTTCAATTAAGTCTAAAGGACTTGAATTCCTTTCAACGGACTTATAAGGATGCTTAGCATACTTTGATTCCACGCATATTTGACATTTGGAAGTAATTCAATCAAATTTTTGTAATACTTCCAAATTTATCATTTTTCGCGATGTTTTGAAGTTGATATGACCTAGGCATGCATGCCATAAAGTGTTTGACTCAAGTAAGTAAGAAGAAGCATTAACTTTATTGATAGGAACTGCTATTACATTTATCTTAAAAAGGCTCTCATTCAGGTAACATTTTCCTACATACACATCATTCTTACTTATTACAACATTATTAGAAACAAAAATACATTTGAATCCATTCTTGACAAGAAGTGAAGTAGACACAACATTCTTGCAGATTTATGGAACATGGAGAACTTGGTTTAGAGTTACAATTTTTCCCGACGTCATCTTCAATGCAATCTTGCCAACTACTTCAATTTTGGCTATAGACGAATTTTCCATGAAAATTGTCTCGTTGGGTCCTGCATGGGCATAGGAAGAAAATAACTCCTTGTTAGCACAAACATGGTGGGTGGCTCCAGAATCAATCCACCATTCTTTAGGATTTCCTACCAAGTTGCATTCAAACAACATAGCACACAAGTCCTCCATTTCTTCAACATTTTCAACCATGTTAGCTTGATTCTTATTCTTCTTATTCTTTTTACATCATTCTTTGGTGCACGACAGTCTACGTCCTTATGCCCATACTTTCCACAGTTGTGGCAATTACCCTTGAACTTTTTCTTGCTTGGGTAATTCTTTGGTCCAGAAGCCTTCTTTCTCTTCTTATTTTGTAGCGCCTCCTCAACAATGTTAGCCCTTATTATTGTCGAGTTTCCACGTGACTTCTTTTCAACATTTTTGTTGTCTTCTTCTATCCTCAAATGAACAATCAAATCTTCAAGTGTCATTTCCTTACGCTTGTGTTTTAGATAGTTCTTAAAGTCCTTCCACAACGGAGGTAACTTCTTAATAAAAGCGGCGACTTGAAAGGCCTTATTTATGACCATACCTTCAATAATAAATTCATAATTAATAACAAGATAAATATTATTAATAAAAGTATTAATTCGGATCATACCTTCAGTAAGGAGGTCATGCACAGTGACTTGTAATTCTTGACTTGAGTTATGACCGACCTAGTGTCAACCATCTTGAAATCAAAAAAACATTGCAGCCACAAACTTCTTAAGTCTGGCATCCTCAGTCATTTACTTCTTCTCAAGCGCATTCCATAACGCTTTTGAAGTTTCTATGACACTATAGATATTGTACAAGCTATCTTCCAAACAACTCAAAATGTAGTTTTTGCACAATAAACCAAAATGTTTCCATGCTTCACTTACAATAAATCGTTCGCTATTCGGAGTGCCTTCAGCCACAACCGGAGGATCCTCCTTGATGAATCGCTGCAAACTCAATGTAGTAAGATAGAAGAGCATCTTCATTTGCCAATGTTTGAAGTCAATACCGGAAAACTTTTCGGGTTTTTCTGCTGGTGCCATAGCATGTGCAGGAGTTGAACGGCTCGATGAGGTAGCAACACTCATAACAGTAGCACCCATTCCATTAGCATTAGTTTTGTCCTTATTTGCCATTTTTTCTGTAAAGTTGGCAACAAACATAACTTTTTTAAATCAGTGAAGGTTTTATATCTTCAAACTGAATACCAAACAAAACATTCAAAATATAAACTGTGAAGTTTATTATACTCTTCAAACCGTATTCAAATTTAATACCCCGGTAAAGTTTTTATGTTCTTTAAGCCGGAGTAAAAGATATATCGGAGTAGAAAGCACCAAGGCTTTAGTCTCCAAACTAGTATACAAAGTATAGATAACAGTTCAATATAGATTTCAACACAGAAACGTTAATTTAAAAATCCTTAAGCTTGTTTTCACTACTGTGTTAAAACAAAAATTAGAAAAAACTGTTAGAAGAAACTGAAAAGCTATAAACGATAAGAAATATTCCGAGTCCACAATTTCCTTGTGTGTCCTTAAGGAATTTTAACCCCCTCACAAGTTTCCAAGGTAATGGATTAAATCCTCCCAGGATGAAATGGAATAAATCTTCCTGCAACAGTGGCAATACAAACTACAGGATACCAACAAACTCAAAGAACGGAACAAAATCACACTTACGAATTTGAAAGAGAAACTGCGAAGTAGAATGCAGGAGTTTCAGAAGGATGTTCTATATTTTTCAGTGTGTGAAAAGGAAGCCATGCCTCGAAATTTATAGGCAATTGTCGGAAGATGTGTGATGTGTGTTCATAATGTGAACAGATATTTGAAAGGAAGAGGTGTCTATTCAAAAGGGAAAACCAACGTTCATCATTTTGGATTCCATTTAATTCCGTTAATGAACTGACTGGCACTAAATTAATTCTTTAATAATTAATTAAATAAACTTTGTCAAAAAATTAATCTCATTGATCGATCATTTGATAAATCCAAATTCGAAGTCGAAGCTGAGCCGAGCGACGACGACGACGACGGCGCGAGGCTTCATTCTCTTCATCTCCTTTAAGAACTCTAAAAAGTGATCCTATATTTATACACACAAGTTTAGTTGTCACTCACCAATGAGGGACAAAGTTCATTTGACAAAACTCACTTGATTCAAATTTTTCATTTCCCTCCATTTTATTTCTCACCATTTCCCAATTCAAACTTCTAGTCTTTAAAGCCCAATGGCTTAAAGTCCAACAATCCCCCACATGAATTGGAATGACTGTAACAAGAATGAACATTGATGAAAGCTATGTGATTTACAAGTAAGGATTAATTACATCTGGATAAGTAGGTTTTCCTTTGAACTTTTTGTAGTAAGCATATGTTGGATATACTCGGACAATCGGTAGATTTGATATCTTTGAACTGTTGAACTTGAGTGTATACCTAGACAACCATATGTCACACAACCAACCCTTAACCGTCTTTTGGTTCTCATTATTGTGTTCATTTCAGCCATGAACACAGCCTGGTTTCATAAGTGCGTAAAGAATTAGCCTTACAGAATTCTCATTGAAGTGGCTTCCACTTTACACTTACCTAGGTGATTCCTAAACGTGTAATCCTTTAGATTGACACTATTTGATAAATACTATATCAAACTTAGGTAATCATTAAAGAACGTGTAAAGTTCTATCCTTGTTACTGAATATTGTCTTCATTACGAGAAGGGACTAAAGATTTTAATTTGACAATGTTGAACCGATCAATCACAACTTTGTTTGAGCTCCTTGTACCTAGATCTCGGAATATCCAAAATTCTAGGTAGAGTTACCGCCATGATGACTTGTCCTCAGCCATAGTCCCATTCCCTTAGATGATTTCTCAACTCCCTCTCTAGTTAGGCCTTTTGTAAGCAGATCCGCCATATTATCCTTTGATCCTACATAATCAATAGTGATAATTCCACTAGAGAGTAGTTGCCTAACGGTTCTATGTCTTTGTCATATATGACGAGACTTTCCGTTATACATAACGCTCCCTGCCCGTCCTATTACATCCTAACTATCGCAATGTATGCATATAGGAGCCAAAGGTTTTGGCCATAACGGAATGTCTTTTAAGAAATTTCGAAGCCATTCAGCTTCTTCGTCAGCCTTATCCAAAGCTATAAACTCTGATTCCATTGTAGAGCAAGCGATGCACGTCTGTTTGGAATACTTCCAAGATACTGCTCCTCAACCAACAGTAAAAAGATATCCACTTGTGGACTTTATTTCTGTTGAGCCGATTATCCAATTTTCATTACTATATCCTTCGAAAATCGCAAGATATTTATTGTAGTGTAAAGCGTAGTCTTGGGTATATTTCAAATATCCCAAAACTCGTTTCATTGCCACCTAGTAATATTTGTTGGGATTATTTGTGAATTGACTAAGTTTACTTATTGCACAAGCTATATCAGAACGTGTACAGTTCATGATATACATTAAGCTTCCCAACACATGAGCATAATCCAATTGAGATGTGCTTTCACCTTTATTCTTTACAAGATGATGGTTTAAGTCAATTGGAGTTCTTGCACTTCTAAATTCCAAGTGTTTGAATTTTTCAAGTACCATTTTCACGTAATGTGATTGAGACAAAGCCAGACCCTAAGGATTCCTCTAGATTTTAATTCCTAGAATCATATCGGCAACTCCTAAGTCTTTCATATCAAACTTACTAGTATGCATACGCTTAGTAGCTTAAATGCCGGCAATGTCTTTGCTCATTATTAGCATATCATTAATATATAACCAAACAATGACTATACGATTTGGAACATTCTTAATGTAAATACATTTATCACATTCATTAATCTTAAAGTCATTTGACAACATTTTTTGGTCAAATTTCGCAAACAATTGCTTGGGTGCTTGTTTTAGTATATAAAGGGACTTAGCAAGTCGACACACCTTCTTTTCTTTTCCCCAAACAACAAACCATTCAGGTTGGTTTATGTAAATTTCTTCCTCTAGATCACCATTTAAGAAGGTTGTTTTTACATCCATTTGATGGATTTGAAGACCATACAAGGAGGCTAACGCTATTAGCATCCGAATGGATGTAATTCTTATTACCGGCGAGTATGTGTCAAAATATTCAAGACCTTCTCGCTGTCAAAATCCTTTGACAACAAGTCTTGCCTTGTATTTGTCAATAATACCATCATCTTTCATTTTCTTCTTGAAAATCCATTTAGAACCCAAAGTTTTGTTACCTAGAGGAAGATCAACCAATTCTCAGTTGTGGTTACTCAATATGGATTCTATTTCACTATTGACAACTTTTTTCTAATATTGTGCTTCTGAGGAAGACATTGCTTCCTTGAAGGTTCGAGGCTCATTTTCTAGCAGGAAAGTCAGAAAATCTGGACCGAATGAAGTAGATATTCTTTGACGTTTACTTCTTCTCGAATTTTCCTCATTAGGCATACCATCTATTGTTTCCTCCAAAGGTCGTTTTGACTTTTGGTAGGACAATTCACTTTCCTTTTTATATGGATAAATAGTTTCAAAGAATTCAGTATTATCTGATTCTATTATCGTATTAACGTGGATCTCAGGATTTTCTTATTTATGAACCAGAAAACGATATGCCTTGCTATTGGTTACATCAATAAATACACAATCAACCATTTTTGGACCTATCTTAACCCTTTTAGGTTTAGGATATTTTACCTTAGCTAAACACCCCCACACTTTGAAGTATTTCAAGCTGGGCTTCCTTCCTTTCTATTTTTCATAAGGAATGGACTGTGTTTTACTATGAGGTACACGGTTAATTATTCGGTTAGCTGTAAGTATAGCTTTCCCCCATAAGTTCTGTGGTAAACTAGAACTTATCAACAACGCATTCATCATCTCTTTCAACATTCGATTCTTTCTCTCCGCAATTCCATTAGATTGTGGAGAGTAAGGGGCAGTTGTTTGGTGAATAATGCCATTTTTCTAACATATTCTTCAAAAGGAGATTCATATTTGTCACCCCTATCACTTCTTATCATTTTGATCTTTTTATTTAGTTGTGTTTTAACTTCACTCTTGTATTTTTTGAAAGCATCAATTGCTTCATCTTTACTATTAAGTAATTAAATATAGCAATATCTCGTACTATCGTCAATAAAAGTAATAAAATACTCTTCTCACGAGATGGTGTTGACTTTATGTCGTAAATATATGTGTAAATTAAGTCTAAAGGACTTGAATTCCTTTCAACAGACTTATAAGGATGTTTAGCGTACTTTGATTTCACGCATATTTGACATTTGGAATTAATGCAATCAAATTTTGGCAATATTTCCAAATTTATTATTTTTCGTATTGTTTTGAAGTTGATGTGACCTAGGCGTGCATGCCATAAAGTCTTTGACTCAAGTAAGTAAGAAGAAGAATTAACTTTATTGATAGAAACTGCTATTACATTTAGCTTAAAAAGGCCCACATTCAGGTAACTTTTTCCTACATACACATCATTCTTACTTAGTACAACACTATTAGGAACAAAAATATATTTGAATCCATTCTTGACAAGAAGTGAAGTAGACACAAGATTCTTGCGAATTTCTGGAACATGGAGAATTTGGTTTAGAGACACAATTTTTTCCGACATCATCTTCAATGCAATCTTGCCAACTCCTTCAATTTTGGCTATAGACGAATTTCCCATGAAAATTGTCTCGTTAGGTCCTGCGGGGGCATAGGAAGAAAATAACTCCTTGTTAGCTCAAACATGGCAGGTGGCTCCAGAATCAATCCACCATTCTTTAGGATTTCCTACCAAGTTGCTTCAGACAACATGGCACACAACGAACTCAAAGAACGGAACAAAATCAGACTTACGAATTTGAAAGTAAAACTGCAAAATAGAATGCAGGATTTTTAGAAGGAAGTTCTATATTTTTCAGTTTGTGAAAAGGAAGCCAAGCCTCGGAATTTATAGGTAATTGTCGGAAGAGGTGTGATGTCTGTTCATAATGTGAACAGATATTTGAAAGAAAGAGGCGTCTGTTCAAAAGGGAAAACCAACGTTCAGCCTTTTGGATTCTAGTTAATTCCGTCAATGAACTGATTGGCAATTAAATAATTAATTAAAACTTTGTCAAAAAATTATTAAATAAACTTTGTCAAAAAATTAATCTCATCGATTGATCATTTGACAAAGCCAAAGCCGAGCCGAACGACGACGACGGCGCGAGGATTCGTTCTCTTCAACTCCTTTAAGAGCTCTAAAAAGTGATCCTATATTTATACACACAAGTGTAGTTGTCCCTCATCAATGAGGGACAAAGTTCATTTGACAAAGCTCACTTGATTCAAATTTTCCAATTTTTTATTTTCCACCATTTCCCAATTCACACTTCTAATCTTTAAAGCCCAATGGCTTAAAGTCCAACATTTAAGATGTTAAAAAAGCAAAAGAAAAGCGTTATTTTGCTAACTTCAAGAAGTAAAATAGAGGAGATGGATACCACATAGATTTGTACTTGACTAAGATTAGAATTAAGTAGTTTACTAATCGAGTATAATAGTATTACCATCCTATTATTTTTGCATTCGTTACATCAAACTAAGATTTCAAATTTTCATCAACGTATGTGATACGGTGTTTTGACTTTGTGGACAAAACGTTTCAACTTGTAATGTTAGATTTTCAATCATTAAATCAAATACTACAGGAGAATTAAATTTGTCAAAGTAGTCCTTTCTTCTCTTCCATATTATTCGTTGTTTTTTTAAAGTTTTGATATGAAATGATATATGAGTGTTTAAAAAGAGAAGACAGTGTAGGATTTGGTAGACCAGAAGAGTCTATTCTGTTTGAGGAAGTCAAAGAATTAGAGTATGAACATATATATAGAAGCATATCTGAATTATTGTTAGAGGAGCGTCTCCTAGATGAAAGTTTATCAATTTGTAGATATGCACTCAAAGAAATGACAGACTTAAATCATACTATAACTTATGAAACATACCAAGTAATTTTAACTCTTTTTTTTTTTTTTTGCAATATATATAAATATATACGAAACATAGGAACATGTCCATGGTTCAAGAGTCTTGTAGATTGGCTTTGCTATTTTATAAAGTAAAGGGGTGGTTAGGTTTGAATAGAGGAAGAATAGTCATGTTCACACTTCGTGCTTTGGAATTTTGGACTTATCGACTCTCAACATCATGTGGTCCACTATTGTCTATTCTCGTTATTTTAATTATGTGTTCACATCATGTTGGACTTGCTACTTTTTAAGTTTTGAGTGTGGAAGGGGCAATAGGCGGTTTGAATCAGTACCGCGGAATAAAATGGATCAAATCAATTAGTGATCATGATTTAATATATCTAATATTTGATTGAGTTAAAAATGAAATAAGGCAAAATGGATTAAACAATGGAATATATTCAATCCATCCAACATGACTCAACCTAATGTATTTTTTTGAAATTATTAGTTTTAACTTCTTCTACTTTTACATGATTTCATATCTCCATATTTAATTTCTTATATTTTAATTTCAATTGCATGTTGATCTGTCAGGTTATACTATTTTTGGCTCATTTTAACATAATAGCTTAATGGATCATTTCGAAGTAAACCTTGACGGATTACAACAACTCATAATCCAACCGGCTTAAACCTTGAACTAAAATGGGTTAATTTATTTGTCACCTCTAATTTTGGGTGACCTAAGTGCTGAGTCTAGAGAAGATGGCAACAGTAGTGTTGGATTTTTGTTTAATAACAAAAGAAGGGTGAATGGAAAGTGGTGGGAAAAGAAATAGAGAGAAGTGAAATTTTGAATGAGTTCACTAATGCACTTTGTCCCTTATTGGTAGAAAGAAAGAAAGTCTTGGTGTATATATAGAGAAGCTCATCTTTTAGCTCTTAAAGAGCTAAGAAGGAGAGCAAGCCTCGCGCTGTCGTCGCTCGCTCGGGCTCGGAAACGATTGATTGATTAATCTTTTTGGACAAAATTTTTTTTAAATAATTAATTAATTAATTAAATTAATTAAAGAAAATTCAATCCGAAATAACCAATGACCCGCGACCCGGTCCGGCCCATTTTTCTTTCCCGGATTAATTTAAATTCGTTTTAAATTTCCTGCAAAAATTTCCAACAACCATGGTTGTTCTGAAACAGTGTCACACCTGTTCCAACGGCCATGACTGTTCTTAAAGGTTGCAAACCACTTCAGAGTTTCACACCTGTTCCAACAGCCATGACTGTTCTGAAAGGTTGCAAACCTCTTCAGATTGTCACACCTGTTCCAACAACCATGACTGTTTGAAAGGTTGCAAACCTCTTCAAAAACATCACCAAGTTGGCTATAAATAAACTTTCAAATCCCAGAATATTTACTTACGAAATTTTCTGAATCTTCTTCTTCTTCTTCTTTTGCACAAAATATTCCAGTGTGTTTTACGACCATCGATGGTTCGCCGATCACCAGAGTTTTAGGTACCGATACACTGGTGAGTTAAATCGTTCTATCCTTGGAGGATATATTCTAAAACCTCGGTTACTTGAGGGGAATAATTTCCTTAAGGACACACTGTGTATTCAGTGGGCTCGATTTGTTCCTACAACATTTTTTCAAAATTTATTTTGAAGAAGTTTACTGTTTTTGGAATTTAATTTTACTAACTTTCTGTTTCTGTTTTCAGAAAGATTATTATTTTATATCTTTACAGAAATACAGATAAATAACAATATTAAGGAAATTAATTTATTATATTCTGTTCTATTTGTTGGAGATTAAACAAGAACGAGAAAATTCGAAGAGGAACAGGATGAATATTTGGGTCGTATGGGTGTTGTTCACAGAGATACAAAACGTTGTGACTGTTGGTAATATTTGCGGTTGATTTTGTTTCAACTAAAAACTGCCAAAAGAGTTCAAATGGTCACCGTTCTATATCCAATAGTTAACGTAAACTATGTGGATGTTCAAACTATACTCTTTTGTTGTACTTGATCAACTAAGCATTCAGTTCCAGTGAGATTATCATAAATCATCCTATTAGTCATGTTCTTAATGGATTGAGATACAACTAACACTTATATTTGCAAGTTCAAAAATCTGCAGATGCTTGGATCTGTTTTGTTTCACCAAACTATATGGTGCAACATTTGACATTAACAAGAGGATGAGATTTCTATTAACAAAGTCACTAATTGGTCATTCACATGAATTCCAGTGCTGTATCCATTCCGATGCGGAATCAAAGAAACAAACACAAATAGACCTTGAGGTCGAAAGTGAATCTGGAGATATAGAATTTTAATTTGCGAAAATAAGAAAGAAAGTGGTAATAAACATCGGGTTCTACTTTCTTAACCTTATGTATTTTTTATTTATGAAGTTCTATCCTTTACATGATTTTTATAAAATTTATTCTCATAGGATAGATGTGTATTATGTGATGATCTCATATTATAAATTGTATGCATGATCTGGAGTAATATGGTTTTAAAGGTTAATTTTAATTATTATTCCATGACCAAATAAATAATTTGGTAACATGCATAATATATGTGAAAAGTTTTCTTTTCGAAGGTCGTAAGACATGAATTAGGCTTACACTAATACTTGAAAGTATTTCTGAGATTATGATATAATATATATGTAAAGATATTATATATGTTTGTTTGATTAGAGAAAGAGATCAAACTGTTTAAAGTGTTATAATAGTTTAGTTGAAAAATCATATGGAAAGGGAATTAAAATTCTCGTAATTTTTTACTCCTGCTTCGAGATCAAAATCTGCGTGATTTTGTACTCGTTCATTGAGATTAAAGTCTTCGTGACTTTCTACTCATTTGTCGGAAATTAAAGTCTAAGTGACTTTATATTCGTTTTGGAGATTAAAATCTTAGTGATATTCTACTCCAATTTATTATTCGGTTTGAAGATTAAAAAAACTTTACCGTTTATTAAATTTGATTGTGTCACATATTAATCGGTTTGAAGATTAAAAAAACTTTACCATTTATTAGATCTAGTTGTATTAAATGTTACTCGGTCTAAAGATTAAAACTTCACCGTTTATTAATTCTGAATATGTCAGATTGGTTTAAAGATTAAAAATTTTACCATTTATTAATTCTGGCTATGTGATGACACAAACATCAATTCTTGTGGTTGGCTCAACAACATAATATAGGTGGAGAATATGAATCTCCATTTGCAGAAATATATTGGGAATATGGAATTATCCATCAAACTACTGCACCTTACACACCTCAATCCAACATAATTGCGGAAAAAGAAAAATCGGACATTAAAAAAATGATGAATTCTTTATTAATAAGTTCCAGATTACTGCAGAGTTTGTGGGGGAAAGCTATCCTTACAGCTAACCGAATACTCAACATAGTACCCCACAGCAAAACACAATCTATTCCATATGAAAAATGGAAAGGAAGAAAACCCAACTTGAAATATTTCAAAATGTGGGGGTGTCTAGAAAAGGTACAGGTTCCTTTACCTAAAAAGGTTAAAATTGGACCAAAAACAGTAGATTGCGTTTTCATTGGATATGCTACAAATAGTAAAGCATGTCGGTTTTTGGTTCATAAATCTGATAATCCCGAGATTTATGTTAACAGATAATGGAATCAGATAATGCTGAATTCTTTGAAAGCATCTATCCGTATAAATCTGAAAGCGATTCGTTAAGTGAAAGACCTAAATGATCTCGGGAAGAACCAAAGAAAAATACTCCAAGTATAGAAGATCCAAGGCGTAGCAAACGCCAAAGAACATCTACTTCCTTTGGACTAGATTTTGTGACATTCTTTCTTGAAAATGAGCCTCAAACTTTTAAAGCAGCTATGTCGTCTTCTGATTCAGCATTTTGGAAAGAGGCAGTCAATAGTGAGATTCAATCAATTTTGGATAACCATACATAGGAATAGTTGACCTTCCTCCAGGAAATAAGCCTTTAGGTTCGAAATAGATCTTTAAACGGAAAATTAAAGCTGATGGCACTATTAACAAATATAAGGCAAGACTTGTTGTGAAAGAATATAGACAAAAGGAATGCCTTGATTACTTTGACACTGACTCGCCAGTAACAAGGATAACATCTATTAGGGTGTTAGTGGCACTAGCGGCCGTGTATGGTCTTGAAATCCATCAAATGGATGTTAAAACAGCTTTCTTAAATGGAGAATTGGAGGAAGAGATTTACATGGAACAACCTGAGGGTTTTGTAGTTCCTGGTAAATAAAAGAAAGTGTGCAAACTTGTTAAGTCGCTTTATGGACTTAAACAAGCACCCAAACAATGGCATGCAAAATTTGACCAAACAATGTTGGCAAATGAATTTAAAATCAACGAGTGTGATAAATGTGTTTACATTAAAAATACTCCAGGTCATGAAGTCATTGTTTGTTTATCTGTTGATAACATGTTGATAATAAGCAAAAGTATGGTAGATATAAATGCTACAAAGCGCATGTTGGCTAGCAAATCGACATGAAAGATTTAGGAGTTGCTGATGTGATCTTAGGAATCAGAATTCGCAAGACTCCACAAGGTCTAGCATTATCACAGTCTCACTACATTGAAAAGGTACTTGACAAGTTCAAGTATTTGGATTTCAAAATTGCCAAGACTCCAATTGACATGAGTTAAGCACTTCAAAAGAATAAAGGTAAAAGTGACTCACAATTGGACTATGCAAGAGTATTGGGAAGTTTGATGTATATCATGAATTGTACGCGACCAGATATAGAATGTTCTATTAGCAAACTGAGTCGGTTTACAAGTAATCCCAATCAAATACATTGTATGGCAATGAAACGAGTTTTGGGGTATCTGAAACATACCCAAAATTATGCTTTGCATTACAACAAATATCCTTCTGTGATCGAGGGATATAGTGATGTAAATTGGATCACCGGATCATTTGAAGTTAAATCCATGAGTGGATATGTTTTCACAATTGGGGGTGGAGCAGTATCTTGGAAATCATCCAAACAAACGTGCATTGTCCGTTCTACAATGGAATCTGAATTTATAGCTTTAGATAAGGCCGGTGAAGAAGCTGAATGGCTCTGGAATTTCTTGGAAGATATTCCATTTTGTCCCAAACCTTTGGCACCTATATTTATACATTGTGATAGTCAAGCGGCAATAGGTAGGGCAGAGAGCGTTATGTATAACGGGAAATCTCGTCATATTCGACGGAGACACAATACCATTAGACAACTACTCTCTAGTGGTGTTATCACAATTGACTGCGTAAAATCAAGAGATAACGTATCGGATCCACTTATAAAAGCCCTATCTAGAGAGGTGGTTGAAAGATCATCAAAGGGAATGGGGTTAAAGGCCTAGGGCAAGTCATCATGGCGGTAACTCTACCTAGCAGACTGGAGATCCCAAGATCTAGGTTCAAAGAGATCAAACAAAGTTATGAATGACGGTTCAACATTGTCAACTAACTCAACTCATTCTCGTGATGAAGACAATGTTCAAAAATAAGGTAAAGCATTAAAGCTTTTTGATGAGTCAATAAAGCTTAAAGCTTTTTAATGATTTGCTAAATCTGAAAGGATATGACCAAATAGTGTGTCTTTAAGATTACACGTTTAGGAATCACCTATGTGAGTGTGAAGTGTAAGCCACTTCAAGGAGAATGAAAGTAAAGGCCCATTCTCTAAGCACTCATAAAACCAGGCGGTGTTCATGGATGAAATGAACACAACCGTGAGAACCATATATGGTTAAGGATTGATTATGTAACTTATGTTGTCTAGGTTTACAACAAAGCTCGACGGTTCAAAGATATCAAATGTACCGGTTGACCGAGTATATTCGATACAAGTTCACTACGGAAAGTTCAAAGGGAAACCTACTTATCCAGAGGCAATCAATTCTTGCTTGTAAAACACGCACACGTCTGTGCATTCCTTTAAGTTTATAGCCATTCCCGATTCATATGGGGGATTGTTGGATTTTTGTTTAATAAAAAAAGAAGGGTGAATGGAAAATGGTGGGAAAAGAAATGGAGAGAAGTAAAATTTTAAATGAGTTCACTAATGCACTTTTTCCCTCATTGGTAGAAAGTAAGAAAGTCTTGGTGTATATATAAAGAAGCTCATCTTTTAGCTCTTAAAGAGCTAAGAAGGAGAGCAAGCCTCGCGCCGCCATCATCGTCGCTCGCTCGTCTCGGCTTCGGAATCGGATTCGAATTCAGATTCGGATTCGGATTCGGATTTGGATTTGGATTTGGATTTGTCAAAGATCGATTGATTGATTAATCTCTTTCGACAAAATTCTTTTCAAATATTTAATTAATTAATTAAATTAATTAAAGAAAATTCAATCTGAAATAACCAATGACCCACGACCCGGTCCGGTCCGGCCCGTTTTTCTTTCTCGAATTAATTTAAATTCATTTTAAATTTTCCGCAAAAATTTCCAACAGTCATGGCTGTTCTGAAACAGTGTCACACCTGTTCCAATAGTCATGACTGTTCTGAAAGTTTGCAAACCTCTTCAGAGTGTCACACCTGTTCCAACAGCCATGACTGTTCTGAAAGGTTGCAAACCTCTTCAGATTGTCACACCTGTTCCAACAGCCATGACTGTTCTGAAAGGTTGCAAACCTCTTCAGAAATATTACCAAGTTAGCTATAAATAGACCTTCAAATCCCAGAATATTTACTTACGAAATTTCTGAATCTTCTTCTTCTTCTGCACAAAATATTCCAGTGTGTTTTATGACCATCGAGTTGTTCGCCGATCACCAGAGTTTTAGGTACCGATACACTGGTGAGTTAAATCGTTCTATCTTGGGAGGATATATTCCAAAACCTCGGGTACTTGAGGATAATTTCCTTAAGGACACACTGTGAATTCAATGGGCTCAATTTGTTCCTACAACGTTTTTTCAAAATTTATTTTGAAGAAGTTTACTGTTTTCGGAATTTAATTTTACTAACTTTCTGTTTCTGTTTTCAGAAAGATTATTATTTTATATATTTACAAAAATACAGATAAATAACAAGTAGTACACGTTTTAGTTATTAGCTATTAGTATGACCATCCGATTATTATCTTCCTATATTATTCTTGCACTGTCACATCAGATAATCACTCTTTACATCATAGTATATGCTATTTTGAGTTTGATATCTAAGACTAAATTTTGAATAATAAAAGATAAAACCAAACAACCATTGCAGAATTGAACTTGTCAAATTACTCATTTTTCTCTTTGGAATTATTCGTTTTCTCTTTAAAGTTAGATGTAAAAGGTAATAAGAGTGTTTAAAATTTTCAAACCATTCTAAGATAGAGAACAAGAGAGAAGACATTGTTGGATTTGGTAAATCTACCGCATGATGAATCTATTCTCGTTGAAGATGTTAGAAGAAGTGTATAAATGATAAGCTATGCTATTATATAGTTTTGATGATTTGTCAAATTTTATTGAGTAATCAGATAGGAACCTATGCGCCAGTTGTAATATGTTTCGAAGTCTGGTCAAACGTTCTCGAGGAAGCAGATAAGGGAACAGATATGATAAGTTCCTCAACTCCTGTACAATCAACCTTACATGTGTAAAAGTTGTTTCACTATATCGATTGGCAGCAGTATAGCCGCTACTGCTAGAGGCCAAACAAAAAAGTTATAGAGACAATTTAACTTTTTTGTTACAAGGTTTGACCCAACACTTAATAATCTGAAAAACCTATCATCTCAAGTGTTAGTTGTCATTGTTTCCTCAGGTGCACTCAAAAACCAAGCTGCTACAAACCAAAGACCAGATCCCAACACTGAAGATGTCTTGAGTCCTTAAGTTTGTCGAATCTTTGTCTTTGTTCTTTACTTATAAACCTATATGACTTTCTAGAAGTATTTTGTAGGACATTATTCAATCACTAATGTTTTGGTTGTTTGACTAGAGTTAGTCAAAGAATATTTCTTTGTAATAGAGTTTTTACAAAGAGCTTACAATAGAGTTATTGTAAGGAGTGAGGGATTAAGAGTTTAATTCCTAGATTACAATGTCTTGTAATATAAAGTTTCTTTAGTTTAGTGTACTTGAAATCCTACTAGGGTAGGTAGTAGTTTTTAATCTCTTGAGCAGGGAGTTTTTCATGTAAATATCGCGTGTTCTTTACTTACTGCTCTTTCACTATGTGAACTAGTAGAGAACCTGGTTTTCTATACTGTTTGGTGAACTCCTAGTTTCTATTAATTGGTATCAAAGCAGGTTCTTTCTAAAAGGTTAAAACCTAGAAAGGATCTTCATCATGGATGCTCTACCAAACTTCGAGGAGAGACAATTAA
Organism: Nicotiana glauca; assembly: GCA_026770625.1. Classification (NCBI taxonomy): domain Eukaryota; kingdom Viridiplantae; phylum Streptophyta; class Magnoliopsida; order Solanales; family Solanaceae; genus Nicotiana; species Nicotiana glauca. Next base: position 100,896 of record MU757561.1, on the reverse strand, counting down.
CTACAAGACCTCCAAGATTCAACGGCAAATACTATGGATACTGAAAAAAAAGAATGCATAACTTTATCATGGCCGAGACTTAGAGCTGTGGGACATGATTTGTGATGGTCCATTAGTTCCCATGAAATTTGTTGGAGAGACAACAAAGACTGTCCCAAAGATGATGAAAGAATACAATGATGCTGATAGAAAGGCTGTTGAAAAGAACTTCAAGGCAAAGAAGATTCTTGTTTGTGGTATTGGACCAGATAAATATAATCGTGTTTCAACATGTAAATCTACCAAGGAGATCTAGGAAGCCCTCAAAGCTTCTCAAGAGGGAACTACTCAGGTAAAGTTGTCCAAGATTTACATGCTCACAACCGAGTATAACCTCTTCAAAATGAAGGAGGCATTCAAGATATGCATACACGGTTTACCTCCATTATCAACGGACTTCATTCTCTTAGAGAAATCATTCCAACAAACAAGTTGGTCCAAAAGGTACTCAACGTTCTACCAAGTTCCTAGGAAAGTAACGTGAATGCAATCACTGAAACCAAGGACCTGTAGAAGCTGATCATTGATGAGCTAATTGGAAATCTCAAACCTATGAGATGAAAAGAAAAAAGGATCTTGAAAAAAGATAGCCTAAGAAGAAGAAGAACCTAGTTCACAAGGCTGCCAATGGTGACTCTAGCAATGATGAATCTGATGGCGCACCTCACTCGAAGATTCCAAAAGATAGTTTGAAGAAATGGTAGAATTCCCAAGAGAGAAATTTCAAGATGGAACTTCAAAGGAAATGATTGTTGTCATAAGTGTGGAAAGCCAGGACACTTTATTAAATATTATCCACTTCATATGTAGTATCACTACAAAAACAACACTGACAAAGTGGTTAAGAGGAACCTGTTCTTTGATAAGAGGTTCAAAAGAAGAGATGTTGTTAACAATATGGTGAAGCAAGCACTGGCTGCCTGGGGAGATATCTCCAGTGAATCTGAAGATGAAGATGACCATAGAGATACATCCATGTGACGACCCAGCCCGTCGTCTCATGTGTTATTATCCCGTTTTTCCCATTTATTGCTTCTTAATATTTAAATATCGGTATGTGGTGTGTAAGAGTTGATTGGGATTGGTTTTGATAAGAAATGAGGCACTTAGTCTCCTTAAGGAAAGCTTAAGTTGAAAAAGTCAACCGGATATTGACTATTGATTTAGAGGGCTCGGATGTGATTTTCAGTGATTAGGTTAGCTTCGGGGGATGATTTGTGACTTAGAAGTGCGATCGGAATTGATTTTGGAGGTCCGGTATAGAATTAGGCTTGAATTGGCGAAGTTAGAATTTTGGCGAATTTCGGTTGATAGGTAAGATTTTGATCCGAGGGTCGGAATGGAATTTTGAGAGTTGTTATAGCTTCGTTGGGTGATTTTGGATATGTGTGCAAATTTTCAGGTCATTCGGACATCGTTTGATTGGGTTTTTGATCGAATGCGCATTTCGGAAGTTTTGAAGAAACTTAGGCTTGAATCCAATGTGAATTGATGGTTTTAGCATTGTTTGATGTGTTTTGATGATTGGAACAAGTTTGAATGATGTTATGGTTTATGTTGATACTTTTGGTTGAGGTCTCGGGGGCCTCGGGATGATTTCGGATGGCTAACAGGGAGTTTTTGGAAATTCATACAGCTGAAGGCATGCTGTTTCTGGTATTTTCGCTTCTGCGGGTCTTAGACCGCAGAAGCGGAGCCACTTATGTGGAGTTGTGATCGTAGAAGCAGCGAGGAGATGGAAGGTAGGTTTCGCAGAAGCGGAAGAGCGGACCGCAGAAGCGGTACCACTGGTGCGAAAGTAGAACCGCAGAAGCGAATTTTTGGAAGTTTAGTGAAGACCGCAAAAGCGGAAATCTGGCCGCAGAAGCAGTCCCGCATAAGCGAAAGCGGGACCGCAGAAGCAAAAACTGGACTGTTCAGAGGGGTTTTTATTTAACATTTCATCCACGAGGATTATGTATTTTTCTCCATTTTTTAGCAAGCTTTGAGAGCTTTGAGGCGATTTTGAAGAGGGATACAAGGAGGAATGATTGAAGGTGAGATTCTTGAACCTAAAACTTGTTTTTATTGAGAAATATACCTAGAAATTCATGGAATTAAGCCTAAAATGGATGAATTAGGGCTTGAGTTTTTAATATTTCAAATTTGGAATTTGATAGGTCATTTGAGCTCGGATTTGGGAGTTCTTGGTATGTATGAACTCGTGGCGAGACGAAGAATCCGTAATGTAAGTTTTGTAATTTTTCGAGAAGTGGGCCCGGGGCTCAGGTTTTGCTAGTTCGAGATTTTTGCTATATTTTGATTGTGTTCGATTGGGTATTGTTCCCTTGGCATATTGTAATGTATTCGCTCTGATTTTGGTTAGATTCGACGCGCGTGGAGGCCAATTTGAGGGGCAAAGGCATCGCGAGCGAGGAATTTCACCAGTTCGAGGTGAGTAATACTTGTAAATGATATTCTGAGGGTTTGAAACCACGGATTTGCACATCATAGTGTTGTATTGAGGTGACTTGCACGCCGGATAATGGGCGTGGGGTAGAGCACCATTGGGGATTGTGACTTGTTTCGTCCCGCTTAATGAAATAACTACCTAATTGATTGAAGCTAGTTGACATCCTTATAAAAATGGATTTAGTTGTCGTGATTGGGACTCGTGCCAACTGATTGAATCCTTTAGGGATTATTATCACTGTTTCCATGATACTTGGCATGTTAAATGATTTCAGTCCTGAGTTAAACACTATTTTGAAATGTCCAGTCATACTTCTAAGGTTTTCAAAACTTAAACTACATATTTTAATGTTCGGAACTGAGAACTGTTATTTGAATATTGCCCTGGTGGCTTATGTGCATTTCTGGACTGAGCATGGATCGAGCTGCACACCGCAGCAGTGTTATATGTGCATCTCTGGATTGAGCATGGATCGGGCTGCGCGCCGCAGCGGTGTGATATTGATATTGCACTTGGGCTGTAGGAGCCCCTCCGGAGTCTGAACCCCCACAGTGAGAGCGGGTACCCAAATGGATCGGGTTGCGTGCCGCAGCGGTCATGTGCATTGCATTGCATTCATGCATTGGTTCCTGTTTGTACTACGTGGCATGACATTCAGCACTCTCATATCATTGGCATCCATGCTATTTCTTGCATTGTTAGCAGATACCCTGGTGTTATTTGTAATGGAGTGTTGTGCCCGAGGGGCTGACTTATGTGCGGACTTGCACTATCTGATTATGCATTCAATTGTTTGACTGTTGGGAAAAGGATATTTTCAAAAGAGGTTTTTAACTGAGCCAGATATTTTCTAACGGATTTTCATGGAATTACTGTTTTCTTAAAGGTCTTACTATCCTATATAGCATGATGGAGTGCTTTACGTGTTTTCTTACCGCTCAGTTATTATTTACTCTTATTACTCATTGAGTTTGGAGTACTCACTTTACTCCCTGCATCTCGCGTGCAGTTGCAGGTATTGTTCACCCGGAAGCGGGTTAATAGCTGATTGAAGGTATTACTACTGTAGTGGGCAAGGTGACCGCCAGCGTTCGCGGCACCGGACCTCATCTTTTGATTCCACATTTTCTTTTTTGTATATTATTATTGGCCCAGCAGTTGTGTTCAGTCTTATTTAGATGCTCGTGACTTGTGACACCTCGGTCAGGTTGTGTTGGGTTGTAATTTAATCGCTTTTAATGTCGTTAAATTGTATTTTCTATTTATTTATGTTGAATAACTGTTAAAGAAACGAATTTGGTTAGTTGGCTGGCCTTATCTTCATGAGAGGCGCCAGCACGACCGGGTTTGGAAATTGGGGTCGTGACAAGTTGGTATTAGAGCCTAGGTTACTAGGTCTCACGAGTCATGAGTAGGTTTAGTAGAGTCTGGCGGATCGGTACGGAGACGTCTGTATTTATCCTCGAGAGGCTGCAGAACCTTTAGGAAAACTTCACTTTCTTGGAATTCTTATCGGGCGTACTTGATTCAGCTTGGAAAATAACTCTTGAAATTCCTCACACACGTCTGTATGAACGCATGAGCACTCAGTATTGTATGTGCCTTGATGGCTTGGGATTCCCCGAACGAGGGGCGAGATGTGATCTTCGTGAGTATATCGGGCCAGTCTGGAGGACTTGAGGCCGGATCTTTGCCTATGGCTTGAGCACCGAGGTGCTGATTGTGTGAGCAAGTGTTCTGAACTTATATGTTCGATATTGTCCCTATTAGTCGGAATAGCGGTTGGATATCCATGTGACGAGTATGTTAGTATTGCGAGGTGTATCTATATGATTTGGTAGTGACGAAGAAGTCTGCTGGTTAATGGATGAACTGTTAAGTGCTCGATTCCTATTGTGATTCGATGTGTAGCCCAAATATGGGCGCTTGAAGAATATTTTCGTGTCTCCTAGTTGGGGAGGGTAGTGCATCACATGTGGCGGTATGAGTTCAGACTCGAAAAGACTAGATGATCTGTGTTTTCACAAACTTGTAAATGATTTGAGTTTAATCTCACTATGGTATTGTGGCATCATTAGAGTAAAAGTATTATGGGCTATTGAGTGTGTCCTGATATATGGCTTCGGGCCAAGTTGGGGAGGTTACTATTGATTAGCTGATTGCACGGGTATGAGCTATGTTGGTTCTGTTTCGAGGTAGGCTGGCGGATCAGTTCTGGTTGCAGAAATTGAGCCGAGGATGGCGCGTGTGAAGAAAAATTTTGATAAAGGTTATACGATGCTTCGTAGATGTGTGAAAATAATAGGATGTCTTGAGTTGTTGCTGGTAAAGAATGCTCAGTGTATAGAGAAGGAAGATGGTGGTTCGTATTGGTATGAGATCATGTTCTGCTGTGTCAGAGTGCTATAAGACATGAGTGGTTCTGTTCATTAAGTCAGGTAATTGGCAGTTTGAGTAAGAGTGAATGACTCTCGAGAATGGTTTTATTGTGTCCAAGATTTGGCATGTAATAATCAGGTGTCTTAAGGTTGGGTATGTGGCTAGGGACTGTGTTTTCGTTAGAAAAGATCAAGACTTGTGGTATTTTATGTTAATTATGGGATTCTATGTATCAGTATCTGGAAAGTAATGGTAACGAATTTCAGATTCGCAGGAAGTTCTTCGGGGTAAAGTACTCTGGAATGTGGTATTTCTGGGAACGATTGAGAGAGTATTCAGTGGCCATGGGTCTTAGACAGTGTGGTCTTATGTGCGAGTCTCGTGTGGTAAGCCTGGATTGAGGCATTGTGATGCTACAGCGAGGGAGAAATATCAAGTGGATGATGAACAAAAAGAGAAATTTGATAGACGGAATAGCTTGATAATAGACCGAATCGGCATGGTGAGGGTATGATTAATTATTTGTATGTGTTCGAGGTAATAAGCTTTTACAGGCGTTTGGCAGCAATGCTCTTGGTTTTGACGGCTTGCTCAGCTTGGTTTAGACAGAAGGATTCAGTCCTGGCAGTTTAGCTTGTACAAATGGAGTTGGCAGAGATGTTCTTGTTAGGTTTTACCGTGGTTTGAAGATGAGTATATTTTCTATGGGTATGCGAAGCATGGAGTGTGTAATGATTTTTCTTCTAAATGAGATCAATGAAAGTTCTTGACTAGTTGAGTGCATCGATGTCTGCGGCACGGAAGGGAGATAAAAGTTCTCATGTTACCCTAGTATGGTATGGTATACGCGATATGTTGTGGAGGATTAGGAATTTGTGTGTGTAAGGTTCAGTTCAGTTCTAAAAAGAAGTTCATAAAACTCTTAAGTAAAGAGTAGCCTCAGGTAATCAATGAAATGGTACTGCTAATCGGAAGTGATTTGACGAGAGTAAATGTCTCGAAAGGTTAATGTGATTAGACTGATGATACTTCAGTAGTATTGCGGCACTTTCTTGTCAGATCGACTGTTGATATCTGAGTTTCTATGATGGCACAGAGGAATTTTAGAATATCTTTCGTAGAGTGATTGGGTACTCGAGGTGTAATATGTATTAATACTGCGGGATTTGGGATCAGGTACAGTGATCTGTGTGCTATATGGAGTTGGAGACTGGGAGTTCTCAGGTTCAGATTGTATAGTGGTTGTGGATCGTGTGTATTGGTACCGTTAGCGACTATTGGGATTTGGAAGCCCGAGTGGATCTTTCTTTGCTTGGTATATTAGATTCTGGATATGATATTGGGGTGTAGACTGGTTGTCTCAATGTGGGTTATTCTAGACTATTGTGCTATGGACTATGTCGGAAAATGCCACAGGTGGCGTGGCGAGGTGCCTCGGATTATGTTATAGCAGAGTGGTTGGTATTCCAAAGATCAGCGGACGGCTGGGAAGGATTGCTTTCTTTAATTGGGCCTTTGTGACGAATGTCAGTATAGAGGTTCTACCATTGCTTCAGTTCCGTTATTGAGGGACTTTTTCGGATGCGTTCCTTGTGGACGGGCATGTCGCCGGGCGAGACTGTGGATTTCAGTATTTATTTGGTGCAGGAACACCGTATCACACGGCTCCGGTATGAGTTATAAAAAGTGGAAGGAGCATCTTCAGTATTCTTGGTATTAAGTTCGTTGGCAAGACGATGTGGCTACGTGTTTAGCTTGAGTTGGCTTGGTTAGTCCCTAATTGTATTGATGAAGGATAGGTTGATTCGATCGCTATTGAACCTACCAGTGATCTGGGGAGATCTATGAGTTATTTTTCTGTGTTGTGAGGTGTCATGATTTTCGGACTGTAGGCACATATAGTGCGGTTCTATCGAGATTCATTGTGGAAGTTGAGTTTTGTAGCTTACAACGCTATAAGTAAATATCATTATGTACTCAGTATGCTTACGATCGATGCTCGGTATTTTGTTATAATGAGCAAATTTGGCTCGATGTGCATCTCCCTGTGTGAGATATTTGTGTGGATCAGGTGGCACGCCACCACGAGTATGTTATCTGGATCGGGTTGCACGCCGTAACAATGTGACGTTGAGACTAGTTTTCCATATGTTACTTTGTATGACTTGCTTCGCCATGGGTATAATGATTTGTTTGGGTTCCAGAAATCAATCGTGCGTGGTTGTCAATTTCGAGTATAGCGACTCGAGGTGCTTCATGTGTAACAGTGTTTGGATAAGATCGCGCATTGTAGCGAGGCTACGTGGAGCTTGGACCCTTCGGGGTAGATTCAGGTATTCTATTTCTATGATGTGGGACGGGGTCCCAGCCTTGTGTTGTGATGGTACTGATGAGCTTGAGGTACAGCTCTTTTGTTTGAGTTATTTGTCATGATTCGAGTATGTTCAGACCGTTTCTTATTGGTGCGCGTATTATGCAAGTTGGGGCTTAGACCTGTGATGAGGTTTCATATCACCAGAGTGGTGCGTTGAATTCGAGGTGATCATTGGAGTCATTAATGAATGCGAATAGATGTGATTTCAGCTGATTAGAGGGTTTATATCGAGGTTTGGCCCGGAAATCTGTTGTGGCATTAGTCAACAGGGAAGTGGCTTTATGTATAGGTGACCTGAGGAATGGTTGCGGTTTATCGCGTGTTTTATTTATCGTTGGCAGTATATGAAAGTGTTGGAATAAGACTTTAGCTAATAAGAGGTTCCTATCGGTAATTGAGTATTGTGGGCAACTGCTGTAAATAGTGACTATCGTTTCGAGTGTTGGATTATGTGATATATTGCATGATTTCACCTGAGGTTGCAGGCATGGTTTATTACAGCTGGTTCGAGTTTATTCTGAATATTGACGTGAGCTTCTGATTTTGAGTATGATTTCGTAAAAGTGCAATGTGGTTCTACGGTTTATGGCCTAGATGGACTGTGAAATTTCAGCGGATAGGGTGACGAGGGATCACCCCGGGTATATGCTTGGTAAGGTCATTTAGCTATTGGTTGGCTTCTAGCACAACTCTGGGTACGCTCGAGGACGAGAGTTTGTTTAAGTTGGGGAGGATGTGACGACCCGGCCCATCGTCTCATGTGTTATTGTCCTGTTTTCCCGTTTATTGCTTCTTAATATTTCATTATCGGTATGTGGTGTGTGAGAGTTGATTGGGATTGGTTTTGATAAGAAATGAGGTACTTAGTCTCCTTAAGGAAAGCTTAAGTTGGAAAAGTCAATCGGATATTGACTATTGAGTTAGAGGACTCGGATGTGATTTTCGGTGATTCGGTTAGCTTCGGGGGATAATTTGTGACTTAGGAGTGCGATCGGAATTGATTTTCATGGAATTACTGTTTTCTCAAAGGTCTTACTGTCCTATATAGCATGATGGAGTGCTTTACGTGTTTTCTTACTGCTCAGTTATTATTTACTCTTATTACTCATTGAGTTGGAGTACTCACTTTACTCCCTGCACCTCGCGTGCAGTTGCAGGTATTATTCACCCGGAAACGGGTTAATAGCTAATTGAAGGTATTACTACTGTAGTGGGCAAGGTGACCGCCAGCGTTCGCGGCACCGGACCTCCTCTTTTGATTCCAGATTTTCTTTTTTGTATATTATTATTGGCCCAGCAGTTGTGTTCAGTCTTATTTAGATGTTCATGACTTGTGACACCCCGGTCGGGTTGTGTTGGGTTGTAATTTAACCGCTTTTAATGCCGTTAAATTGTATTTTCTATTCGTTTATGTTTAATAACTGTTAAAGAGACGAATTTGGTTATTTGGCTGGCCTTGTCTTCATGAGAGGCGCCATCACGATCGGGTTTGGAAATTGGGGTCGTGACAATCCATGATGGTTGTTGAAGATGAATCCTCAAAAAATGATTCTATTTATACTCTCATGTTAAAATATGATGATGACAAAGACAATAAGGAAGATGAGACTGGAGTGAGAGGAAGCAGTAAAAAATGGTACATAGATAGTGGCTGTTCGAAGCATATGACTAGAAGAATGGATGATTTTCTCTCACTCAAGGTCTTCTAATGTGGGAGTGTGTCCTTTGAAAACGGTAAGAAGGGCTATATTCTTGGTGTTGCCAACTCTCACATGCAACTGAAAATGTATACTATGTGAAATATCTCATGCAACTGAAAATGTATACTATGTGAATGACTTGAAATATACTTGTCGAGTGTGTTCCAAATCTGTGACAAAGGATAGAAGTGAAGTTCTTGTCCAAATCATACACCGTCACCAATCTCAAAACTGGTGAAGTAGGGTTGATAGCCAAAAGTCTCAAGAACATCTATGTTGCAAAATTGACTCACTGAATGATGGTGATTTAACATGCTTGAGTGCCACTGATGATGATGCTGAGTTATGGCACAAACGACTAGGGCATGCAAGTTTTACCTTGCTGAACAAGTTGATCAAGTAGGACCTAGTTCATGGACTACCTAAGTCAAAGTTGAAGGATCACAAGGTGTGTGATTCATATGCAAAATAAAAGTAGGTCAAGTCCTCGTTTAAACCAAATAAAGACGTAAGCACCTCAAGGCCACTTGATCTTGTTCATATGGATCTTTGTAGAACTATGAGGGGTCACAGTAGAGGAGGAAAGAAGTGCATCTTTGTGATTATGGACGACTATTCAAGATTCACATGGCCACTATTTCTAAAGACCAAGGATGAAACATTTCCTGTATTTGTTGCATTTGTGAAGCAGATTCAAGTGAAGATGAGAAATCATGTTGTGAGTATCAGATATGATCACGACACTGAATTTGACGATGCTAAGTTTGATGATTTTTGTGCTCAAAATGGTATAAACTGTAGTTTTTCTGCTCCTAGAACACCTCAGCAAAATGGTGTTGCGGAGAGGAAAAATAGGACTTTTGAAGATATAGGTATAAAATGTCGATCGATAGTGGTATGCCAAAGAGTTTTTGGGATGATGAAGTGAACACTACATGTTACTTGATTAACAGGTGCATGATCAGGTCCTTGCTTGAGAAGAATCCCTGTGAACTGTTTAATGGGAGAAAACCCAAGATGACTTACCTGAGAGCGTTTGGATGCAAATGTTTCATTCTCAACAATGGTAAGGAGGCTTTGAAACAATTTGATGCAAAAAGTGATGATGGAACTTTTCTTAGTTACTCCTCTTAAAGCAAGGCATACAAAGTCTACAACAAAAGAATCCAATGTTTAGAAGAAAGTGTGCATGTGATTGTTTATGAATCCTGCGAATCAAGAGGAAAAAGGTCACATAACAAGGAAGATGAAAAGGGAGAATTTTCAAAGTTACTGGAGAATCTATAGATATTACCAATGAAAATACTGACTTAATGAATCAAGTCAAACAAATCGATGAAGAAGATGCAGCAGAACCTCCAGCAGACACAGAGGAACTTAGTCCCTCTATTACCTTAACTGAAGTTGAACATATGGTTGCTGATGTTGTATCAGGTACTCTTGATGCAGAATAAAGGAGTAGAAGTCATACTTCTGTTGATGTCAATGATGGTTCAAATATGGAGGAACCTGGTCATTCAACTTCTGAAGTTCAAGTATCCAACTGGAAGCATAAGAGTTTACATCCCTTCAAAATGTGATCACACCTTTAGATTTTGGTATTCAAACCAGATCTAAGGCAAGAAACATGTTTGCCTTCTCATCCTTCCTATATCAAATCGAACCTAAGAACATCAAGGAAGTATTTAAGATGCTGATCGTATAACTACTATACAAGAATAACTTGATCAATTCAAGAGAAACAAGGTGTGGCACCTGGTTTCTGGCCCTTTAAACAGAAGAATGATTGGAATCGGGTGGGTTTTCAGGAACAAGCTTGATGAATTTGGAAATACAACAAGAAATAAAGGAAGGCTGGTGGTCCAAGGATATAATCAAGAAGAAGGGATTGACTATGATGGGACTTTTGCTCTAGTTGTCCGGATGGAAGCTATAAGGATTCTTATAGTTTTTGCATCTCATATGGAATTAAAATTGTTCCAAATGGATGTTAAAACTGCCTTTGTAAATAGATGTTTGAATGAGGAGTTATTTGTCAAGCAACCTTCTGGTTTTGAAAGTCATGAGCATCCTGAGAATGTCTTCAAGATTGACAAGGCTTATGTGATTTGAAGCAAGCTTCTCGATCATGGTATGAAAGGTTATCAAAATTCCTTCTCAAAAATGACTTTACGAGAGGGAAAACTTACAATGCTTTATTTCTGAAGAAAAGATGGAGATATTTGTTGATTTTACAAGTCTATGTTGATGATACCATTATTGATGCAACAAATGATTCTCTTTGTGAGGAGTTTACAAAGCTCATAGGAAGTGAATTCGAGATGAATATAATGGGTGAGCTAAATTTCTTCCTTGGGTTGAAAGTGAAGCAAACCTCAAAAGGCACCATGATCAGTCAACAGAAGTACATCAAAGAGCTTCTGAAAAGATATAAGATGGAAAATTCATAGATCATTGATACTCCCATTGCCACTGCTACTCGATTAGACATGGATGAACCTGGTTCTCCTTTAAATGAAACTATGTATAGGGGTATCGTTGGATCTCTTCTGTAACTGACTACTAGTAGACCTGAAATTGTCTTCAATGTTGGGTTGTGTGCTAGGCTTCAATAAAGCCCAAGAGAATCCCGTCTGAAGGCTGCCAAAAGAACTCTAAGGTATCTCAGAGGGAACACAGGACATGGTCCTTTTCTATCCCTCAGCAGATAAATTTTACTTGATTGGATATGTTGGTACTTATTATGCTAGATATTTGTTAGATAGTAAGAGTACATCTGGAATGGCATATTTTCTGGGGTCATTCTTGATCTCATGGGGTACAAAAGAAATAAAACATTGTGGCTCTTTCCACTATTAAAGCTGAGTATGTGGTCGTTGCTTTTTGTTGCACACAACTGCTTTGGATCAAGAAATAACTTGAAGATTTTGGTGTGTTTACGGATTGTGTGCCCTTACTGTATGATAACACAAGTTCTCTCAATATGGCAAATAACACAAGGCAGTACAAGAGGACAAAGCACATTGATGTGAGACATCACTTCTTGAGGGACAATGTTGAAAAAGTCCTTATCTGTATGAAGTTCTACAAGATGGAGAACCAGGTAACAGATATATTTACCAAATAACTAAGCAGAGAACACGTTGAAATAAATCGTCTGGTGTTGGGGTTGATCAAGCTCAATTGAGGACTTGGTCCCTCGATGATTGGCTATGTGAAGAAGGAAAGGTACAATACTAAAAAAGTCTTTTTTGGCGAAATCTAGCTTAAATCTATACAGTTATAGGTAGACATGCATGAAAGACTCAAAACAAAACAAGTGACAAATGACATTGCACATCTAGAAGTTTTTGCTTACATTTTCAAAAAACTATCAAGGAACCTGGTTCCTGTGACTCAGGTCAGTGGTTTTTTCAACACTTATATTCTTTTTAAGCTGCTGAAGTACCACGTCATTAATTTATTCCTGCCTCTTCCAATTTTTTTTAAGCCCAAACATTACAACCTCTCTGAACCAACTCATTTCTTCTAATACCCGATTGTAACTGGTCCCTCTCCTACTTTATAAACCTAACATGTGTCTATTTCCTCACTCAAAACTTAAAAAACTCACTCTCTCTCTCTTTAAATGTTTCTCTCCTTGTATCTTCCAAGCCAAGTACAACAATGTCCCAACAAGATTCTCAATATCCCAAACTGTCTGAAGAGAACACAACCTTGTCTCCTTCTAAAGTAATATCCCCCATATGGATCTAAGCCAAAATTTTCACCCATAAAAGCCCCAATTTCCACAGAAACCAACCCTATTGTCACTCCTCCCAAACCTTTGGTTCTGGTCCCCAAGAAGCTGAAAAAGCCAAACTCCCAAAGAGTTTTTCTCACCCTCTTCTCCTACAATTTCGATTGACAATCCCAACTCCGAGCAAACCATGGCAGTCTCAATTTCTTCAAAACACATAGGAAATCGGAGAAGACAATGATGGTTTTTCCCTCTCTTCCTACTGATAAAGGGTTGAAGTCTGAGGAGTTTGAGGGAAATTTGAGTGAAAAGGAAAAGGGGAGGTCGAATATTCTTGAAAGTGAGGCTGAGATTGTGGAAGTTTTTGTTGTGGCCTTAAGGCCGAATGGTAGTAGTGAAGGGACTTAGGGGAACTATAGACCCAAGGCGAACTGCATAGTTAGCAGGAACTAGTGAACTGGAGGGAATAAGTGACTGTGAGTGAAATAGGGGGACCAACTGAGGGACATCATCCCTCCACTCAGGGAGTCTGAGTCATCTGGACTCTGAACTACCCTCATTTGGAATGAAACACCATATTACACCAGGCCTAACTTGGAGAATATCGAAACACCCTAGTTCGCGTCCCCCATTCATGTTCCTTTAGAAATTGTGTATTGTGAGATGAGACCTAGATCTGCCAGTCATTCTCATGAAAGTGATGAAGTTGGTTATGATGACTAAGATGTAGTAAGCTTTATATTTGTAAGGGATGATGCCAAGAAAAAGAAGAATGTTTCTTACAACCCTCCCCCCACCCCACTATAAGGGAAAGCTAAACTTGATAGTGCTTTGAAGGCAAGTAACGAGAAAAAGAAGAAGAGAAAAAGGCTTGTGAAGAGCAGGTTAGTTGATAAGGTAGAGGTGCCACCGGTAGATGTGGTGGGTGTTGATGAGGAGGAGGCTGTGAAGGAAGCACCTCCTCTTGTTAGAAAGAAATTAAAGAAAAGCCTTGTTATTAAGGGAAATGGACAAGTGTCTGTGAAAGAAATTCTGAGTGAAGATGACAAGGAAGTGAAGAAGGAAAAATAGGAGAAAATGCCTTTCGAGAAGAGAAAGAGTACTAACGAGAAACCTGGTTCCTTCAAAAGGGCAAGGGTTGAGCTATAAGAGTTGGAAAGAAAACCCAATCTCAAAACTCAAAAGGTGTTGCTGGGTCTCAAAACTCAAAAGGTGTTGATGGGTCAAGTTTTTTACCCTGAGATTGCTGAACATGCAAGGATGAAAGAACTAGTGGAAATTGTGGAGTTCCAAAAGTGGAGCCACCTATTGCATCCTCAAGTCAAAAGGAATATGAGGATGAGGTGGGAAGCGTTTATCCTGGACTAACACACTATGCTTGAAGGTAAATAGGAAGAATTTTGTCCTAGATGAGGAAACACTTGGGGAAATTCTTGAAGTGCCCACATATGGACTGAGAAAGTGGAGGGAATTATTTCCTTTGTTTTCAAAAATTTGATTGTGAAAAAGGAGATACCTTATTAGGGGAGAGGGTGTACAAGAAATCACTTAAGCCAGAATACCAGCTATTGTTCGAGATAGTGAACAAAGTGTTGTTGCACGGGCTGAGAGGAGATCTATACCTCCATTGCGGACCTAGTTCTCATTGAGGCGCTGGCTTCTTTTACTATATCATTCTTCCTGAAATCATGATTGAACGTATGATAAAGATGGAAAGCTTTAAGGATGGGAAGCATGGTATTCTATATGGGTTCCTTCTCACCAAGTCCTTGAACATTTTGATTTCCAGTTGGTAAAATCTACTATGGGGACCCGGAAGCAAATGTTCACTATGAGCATACTAGAAGAATGTGAATGTGTGTTGAATAAAAGAGATGTAGGAAGTAGTTCAACCATCTCACAACTGATTGAGGCACATGAGTCAGCAACTGCATAGATCAAGCGACTTCAGGCTGAAAATGTTGTCTTGAGGTCCAAGCTCACTCAGGAGAGCACGGAATCTAGTTCCAGTGGTTCCATTGTAGAGGAGATTCCCAGTTAAAGATTGAGAACACAAGGTTGAGGAAATAGGTCGAGGACCCAAAGGAACGGATAATCACTGATCAATGCACTGCAAATGAAACAGTGGACAGACTCATCAAGGCTTTTGCTCCTTAATCCCTCATCTCCTGCCCAGTGTTTTCTATCTCTATCACGATCCAAAATTTATAAGTCGTGATGGTACATAACCCAAACCGCTAGTAAGCAAATAACAACATAATAATAAGGGAGAATTACACAAAAACACAGTCCACCTATATACATTACAGCAGAATAACCGAGTTAAAACTTTGCAAATCTATAGCCCATTAACAATAGGCCAAAGTTTTAAAAATAAGCATTTTTTCTTTTTCTTTTTTAATTCTGCTGATCTTCAAGCACGAAAATTCGATACTTTTTTATTATTCTTCCCCATGTTTGTATATATTCCTATTCCAGCTACAAAAAATTCAACTTTATATATAATGCAACTTGAAAAACTTAAATTTTCTTCTTTTTCAAGTTCCGAATAGCATAAATAAAAAATAAAAATTGAAAAAATTATTGCACGCTCATGATTTTGCAAATAAATCAACAAGAAAAGTTGATTTATATATAGATTGAACATCTAAAATTTTAATTTTAGATTTAACTGTACATGTGCATTACATGTATTATGATGTATAACTTTGTATAAACTCGTAGATACAATCTATAATAATGTATATCAGAAAAATAAGACAAAGAAAAAGAAAATATCAAATATTCATGGATGGCTATTATACACCTACAATGTATATACACACGTATACATTAAAAATATATCTAATTTATACAACATTATATGCACATATACACATTTATACAATACTGTATAAGTGTGTATAAACACAACCTATATAAATTTATACTAGAAAACACCTTCTGTCCATCACAACATTACAATTTTTGGTGGTTGGTGGTGTTAAATTTTTCCGACAAGGTTTTGGAATTCAAATCTGAGCTTCACCGGTAGCAAAGGATGAAACAAAAACTAAGAGAAATAAGAAAATATGAGACAAGGTCGCCGGAGATGCTATTTTAGGCAAGATCTGATAGTTTTAGGCTAGATCTGATAGTTTTTGGACTGATATATCAAATTTTATTGTGGTTCCTTAACCTCTTTTTGTCAATTAACTCAAAAATCGAAAACTAATTGACATAGAATGCGAGGATTATCACGAGTGTGTACAAAAAAAATATATAATTTTTAGGGAGAACGAAGAGAAAGACGAGTGAAGAGAGATTGACTATGCTGGAAAAGATGAAAGAAGAAAAGAAAAAAACCCTAGAATTGTGTCTTTAATAATTGGCTAAAGACTGAAAAGTTTCTTTCAAAGTATATACAACTTGGGCTAAACCGGGTAAAGACTTCAAACCTAGGCCATTTTTAGTTGGGTTATTGTTCCAAGTGATTAAATACGTAATTTTTAATAAGCAATTAAAGACTTCTCTGTTCCTGCGCCCACTGCTAACATGTAAGACTCCGGAGGGGCGGATTCTTCCCAAGCGCTAATTATAATCATTTATCCTAATAGTAAGGCCAAGTGCACATGTCCCCCCAAAATAATAACACTTAGCCCAATACGGGCCTAGCATACGCGTCACCACAAAATCAATACCAAACTGGCTCTAAGGCCTAAACTCAGTCATTTACCGTTCAAGTCTCAACTAAACACATCCCAAATACTTAGTTTAATAGTGTTACCCTTAGGTGGTATCAACAACATGTGAGGAATCAAATAAGAAGTACTAAAACAGAGATATCATACGCACGGATATAGTATCATGACTATGAAAATGTGTGCAAACAATATATATAACTCAAAAATAACAAGAATAGCCCTATCAAGTCTCAAACAGATAGAACTTAGCCTAGACATGAGGTCTAACATGAATCATAGTTCAAATAATCAAACAAGTAGAGGAAAGCATTGATAACATGATATAATAGAAAAAAAAAGCATGGTAATAGCCTAAAGGCCTCCCCAAAACATGAACTCACCGATGTGCGCACACGTCCATCACCTAGCACATACATCACCCCCAACATCATTCAAATAACGTAGTTATCAAGGTTAAATACCCTCAAATCCAAATTTAGATGTGTTACTTACCTCAAAACGCGCAAATCAAAACTCTAACAAGCCTTTCACACGAGTTTTGGTCTCCAAACGTCCCAAATCTAGTCACAAACAACTCAATATCAAACAAAAATGCCATAGGAAATAACTTCACATAATAAAGTTAGATCTTTATCAAAATTAAAAAGTCAACATAAAGCTCGCACATCCAAACCCGACAAAATTTACATAGTCCGAACAACCATTCAATTACGAGTACAACCATACCAAAATCATCCAATTTCGACCTTGAAATCTCCATTTTCTATTTTTTTAAAATTTCTACAAAAATTCCCAATTCTTACCAAATAAATGATAAAAACAAGGATGGAATCATGATAAACAAATAAACCCAAATCAAAAACGCTTACCTCGATCTAAGACGTAAAAATCCCCTCCAAAATCGAGCTTTACAACTCAAAATATGATATAATAACTCTAACCCTCGAAATGGGTTTTAAACATTTTGCCCAGGTGTAATGCATCACGATTGTGGGACCTACATCACGGTCGCAAAGAACAAATAATCACTGCCCTCCAAAATATTCTACGCGAATGTTAAGACACAGTCACAAACGCGATGTTTACCTGACCTACTCTTCGCGAACGCGTGCACACCTACGTGATCGCGCAGGCTTAAAGCTTGACGCTCCAGCTGATCACTCCTCTACACGAACTCATGAACCTCATAACGTCTGCGATGACCTTATCCTCACAAAGCTACAAGAACACGAGCTGACTATTACGAACACGGAGAATAAATTTCTAGCTGCCATGTTACGACCAAAAATCCATATGATCAGCACCCGGCACACTACTCGACCCGAGCAAACCAAACCATATGATGCACCCCAAAATCATATGCATGAAAATCAATTTAACTGTGGAATCTCCTTGAAAATCATATACATTTTCAAGTTAAATGATAAAATATTTTCCAATTCGAAATCACATATGACACCTTTCATGATAATAACAATGATACTAAGCAAAATAAATATATTTTCATGTATGTCGTGTACAACCCTGTTACTACAACCTTTCACTACTATCTATGGAGAATTTATACCAAATAATAGAATTAAACACTTGGACTAATACCCGACTAGCATAAATTAAGAAAATAACATGATAGCTACCACGAAATAAGAGTGGTGCCTCACCATATGCCTCAAGAAGAGAGTCATCCTAGCCTTGACCACGTGCCATGTATCATTGTTGGCTCAAGTGAAGGTTAGTTTTGAAGATTGACAAAGGAAGCTTAGGCATGAACCAGGTCCATCTCTTTGGTCCATCCCTCAGATGCACAAAAATGGGAAGATCCGAGCATGTGGGATGACAGTGAAGGAGATAAGCTTAACTTGGTGTATTTAATATTTCCGGATCGAAAAGGTTGCATAATTGATAAGGAGAAGGAATCTTTACTCAAAGAGAACATTATCCAAGATAGGGAAGGAGTTAGACGTTGAGATCAACCAGAACTCTTCCTCCAAGGAAGAGTTGCATCAGAACTCTAGTTATTTCTTCATCTACTAACTCCATAAATTGCAGGATGTTCTCACATTACATGTCTTGCACAAAAACGCAGAAGTTAAACGTGAATTAAGAGCAAAATAGCAAGGCTTTTTGCAAGCAGTTCGTATTTGATTCAAGTGTGCAAACCTGAAGCTATATGAACCAGATTGAAAAACCAACTCCATAAAGAATTTTATGTGTCTTTCTTTATTTCTAGTTCAATTGCAGTGGGTGTTTTCATATTGTACCTTTCAGCTTTATCTAGAAGCAATTATAATAGGTACTTTGAGTATTCAAGTTAGAGTTAACTTGAAGTTGTCGTAACAGTTAGAGGCTAGTTGCTACAATGGGATTAGAGGTAATCCTTAGGTTTACAAAGAGTTTTGTAAATGCTATTTTGGCTTAGTGATTTAGAGAAGTGTTGGGGAAAATCCTACTAAGTGGTAGGTCATGGTTTTTTAACCTTTTGAGTCGGGTGTTTTCCACATAAAAATACTTGTGTTCTTTACTTTCTACATTTATTATTCCGCAACAGTAGTAGAAGGAAC